>WIGM01000362.1:0-43018 GCA_014235935.1 Colletotrichum musicola | reverse complement strand
CACGTCAACGACCTGTCGACGACGGCGTACCTCGTCGCCGTGAGCGACAGGCCGCTGCTGAGCAGCATTGGTCTGATTAAGCCCCAGTCATAGGACATGAGTGGGGATGGGGAGGGTCTTTTGGAGAAGGGATGTAGATGTAGAGCGGTTTCCAGCCCGGAGAGGCTGGGTATATGTAAAACCTAAGTGAGTAATGAATACACGTCAGCAGGTCATGGCAAAGTGCATTTTTGGAGTGATGAAATGGAGTTGTCTGCTTTCCTAGCTGGCAAACTCAATGAGAGGGCTTTCTAACCAGAGGAAACACCAGTGAAGACATATGTGTATTTGTACGTTTGATACGATGCGCCGTCTCCGTTGTCAATGTCGACTGGTCTGACTTTCACTCACGGAAAAGGGAATAACTCGTTGAGGAGCATTTCGAATGAATCATTGCTGGTGGTACGAGAAGGAAAAAGAGCCATCGAACCACAGAGCAGCGTTGGCGAAATCGTGCGAATAATTATCCCTTTCGACTTCTCAACTCCTGGAGAAGTCTTTGAAACTGCCATCCTTGTCTCACCCTCTTTCTTTTTTGGTAAACATTGGGAAGTTGCTTCCCGGAGGAGGGATTGGTTAGTCGTCTTTAGAAAAGATATCCCGAGTTAAAGCCTATTTTCTGGTAATCTCTTGACTCGGCGACCACAAAATCCTTAAACGAGCACTACCTACAGAGTATGGAGAATGTTGAACATGACTATTTCAGAATTCGGCATTCCTTCAAACGTCAGGTCGTAGGCGGTACAGAGGCAGCCTTACTCGAGGCTGGAAGTTATTCTGCCCACGGAAGCATATAAAACCGCACGAAGGGGCAATTTTCTCCGCCGTTCAGTCCACTTTTAGTTTCAATAAGAAAACCTCGCGCCAGTCGCCTCGATGCCATCGCGCACAAATCGATGCCATCCCTGTTTCAACTCAATATTCCCGTGCTCTGGCCGCCCAATGACGATACCCCGAGCTTCGTTACTTTAAGTCTTGGGCCAAGCACGGACGAGCTCGGGCAGGAGGGTGGGCAGGAGGGCGAGTCATTTCTACAGAATCTCCGCTTCGAATTGGATTATCGGATCGTAAGTGCCAAGCAACACGCGATTGCCCAGATTGGGATGATTGGGAAATGGGCTTCCGAGTACGAGTCGCATCTTGAAGCCTGAAAGCGCTATATTGTGACTTGTAAGACCACTCTATCCGTAGAAGAAGCGATTTACGCCTTTATTTACGACGGTCTCTGAACCCAGGTACGAGTGATCCCACGGACGAACCACGACAAGAGAGCCTCATAGTTACATCCTCTGATCTTCGGGGGAAAGGTCCGCATGAGTGGAGTCGTGGGCTCCCGTCATCCCAGCGGCCCACGCGAAACAAGGTTGATGCGCTACGCCCTATTGATGGACGATAACTCCGCGAAGCCTCAAAGTCTTCCTGCCACTTCCATTGCCATTGTGCTTTTCCGTCCAACATCCCATGATTCCGCATGGCGTATCGTTTCGGACTCAACTCTATCCACAACGATAACCCTGACACAAGTCCCGTGCCCGACGACAGCTCGACCAACGACATAGCTCTCGCTGCTCGGCTCGCCTTAACGCTCCGGCATCCCACGCAGCAAACATTTCGGTATTCGGGTCCGCGAAACGCTAGCCCAGCGGACTTGTCCTTCAAACCTGCATTTGGAGCATGCCAACGTAACTGTTACCCGTTCCAGCTGTTGGAAACTTACGTCCCTTTAATAAAACCCAGTTCCAACCCCCTTTCACGCCCTACTCCGTGACATCTGGACTTCTAGGCATTGTGGTCTTGTCGTCTCCTTCACCCCTCGCCCCCCGTATCTCAATGGCTCCCTCAACGGACGCGACGACGACCATATGGCGGACAAGAGCGCAGAGGTCGTCGCCGTGGCCGTGTTATTCCTGCTTTTGACGTGGATCACGGTCGGCCTGCGGATGTACGTTCGCACAGTTCTCGTTCGCTCCGTCGGAAACGATGACAAGGTCATGGTCATTCTGTTGGTAAGGATCTCATCGTCGAGTACTTCGTCCGAGGATGCCCTGATACTGACGTGTTTGCCAAGATTCTCTTCACCGTCTACACCGGATTGCAGATTTATGGAGGGACGCGAGGCATCGGATTGCTGGATAGCGAAATTAGTTCCCAAAGACGAAAAGAAGCCCTGCGGGTACGTCCGACCTTCGCTGTCTCAAAGCTCCATCCCCCGTGCCTTGTAGGCTGACCGTTCCCAGTTGTGGTGGATCCTGGAGCTCCTCAACGTCTGCTCGACGTGCCTCCTCAAGATATCAGTCGGCTACTTCCTCCTCCGCGTCGCCATCGACCGACCGCACGTCTGGATCATCTGGATTCTCATGGCCGGCACCATCGTCTTCGGGACGACCTACCTCGTCATGGTCATGATCCAGTGCCGCCCGATAGCGACGTACTGGGAGCAGGGCCCGCGGACCCCGGACAAGTGCTGGCCGAAGCAGGTCATCTACATCATGACCATCGCCGCGACCGTCATCAACACGAGCGCCGACTTCGTCTTCGGCACGCTGCCGTGGTTCATCGTGCGGTCCATGAACCTCCCGATCGGAACCAAGATCGTTGTCGTCTGTATCCTTGGACTGGCCGCAGTGTATGGAAGCGTTCCGTCTTTCGTGAGGAGAGATGCTGACTGATGGGACAGTGGAAGTACAGCAACGATCGTACGGGCGTTCTACATTCCCACTCTGTTAGAGGGGAACAACTTCCTCAGTAAGGAGACCCATTGTTACCCAGAGTTCCCCCGGACTAACAAGACCAGACAAGACGACAAACTTCGCCCTCTGGAGCACCGTCGAGCCCGGCATCGGCATCGTAGCAGCCTGCATAGCCACACTCCGACCCCTGTACCAGCTCGTCCTCAGCAAGATGGGCCGCTCCAGCAGCGGCCGCAGCGGGCCCTGGCGCGAGGTCTGGCGCCAGCGGCACCAAGCCCGGCGCGGCGAGACGAGCCGCCAGGTCCGGGCCGTGCACAACCTCGACCCGGAGCACGACGGCGGCCCGCCGCCGGACTCGTACGTGACGAGCCCCCAGGGCGTGCTGGAGCGGGATCCCCCTCCCGCGCTGCCGCAGCTGAGCAAGCACACCAACTCGACCATCAAGTCGCGGGTCGCAGGCGACGAGCCCGGCGTGGTGCCCATGATGAGCTTGGGGGAGGACGACGGGGACGCGGCGGGGCCGAGAAGGTTGACGATACTGAGTTTCCCGTCGGCGCTGAGGTTGAGCGATGATTTTCGACGGACTATGGAGCGGCCGCCTGAGGAGTGGCTTGCTATGATTAGGGTTAGTCGAGCGAGTGTCTATGTTGTGAGTTTGGAGGTTGGGCTGACGAGACGCTTCGACAGGCCGATCAAGAAACCGAGGACCGCGAGAGACGAGATGCCGATGCCGACGAAGCACAAGACGGGCTGAGATCCCCACGGTTGAGCTGGTGGCCACCGCAGAGATCGCCTCTCCAATGGCGATGGAGTTCACAAACACGCGGCAGTCAGCGCAGCCTGGGAAATGTCGACAGAACCAGGAACGTCCATGAAACATGTCCGTGAAACATCGGGGAGCGCTGGATGAGTTGCGGAAGGGTTACGGATTCAACAACGTTGCGGTTGAATATGATGACGAAGCTCCACTATACCCCATAGACTTGGTTACGACTGATGATGATTTACACGTTAGTATCAGCTCTGTTCATGAAGTTATCAGTCTTCGAACGGAACAAGTCAATCTACGACCTACTGTCACACGAAGCTGTCCTTACCAGGCAGATTGATGCCACGAGAATTGACAATGCTGAGACGCAGAAACATAGCACTCAGTCATGGATAGTTCCCTCCATGTCCATTGGGCACCGGAGCGTTCTTTTACGACTATTCCACTCTCATGCCTCGACAAGTTCTTGCGAAAGAGCATTGGCTGCATCATAGTCAGCAGTCTTTCTCGGAGCCCACCTCAGTCCAGTCCGCAGAGAACGCCGTGACAATCTAGTAAGCCGCCACAAGAAGCCTTCAATCCTCCAGAAGTCGTGAACCCATAAACCTGTTTGATCAAGGCAACCCCCAGTGGTAGTCTCGACGAGTCCGTCTATCCCAACCTCCCCCGTCCGACAGTCAGCATGAACCAGGTCAAACCGTGGTGCCCGAGCACAAGCCCTCTGAGATGTTCAGGGACCAGTCTTCATGATTTCCCATAAGATGATCATAGCCCGGAGCTTTGCGCGTGTGCACCTTGAAGGTCCTCTCGAATGTGCTTGCAAGAACGTTCGAGAGACGAGAGCGTCCGTAGGGGTTCAACTCGGGTTGGAGACAGATGTATGGAGACTAAGTCAGCAATATCTTTTTGGATCCGTGATCTTGTGCATCCTTTTGTCCGGCAGTCTGTTAGAACACCGTAAGTACGGTAACTCGGCATCAGCTGGGTGGTTGGAATACTATCGGCCGAGCATGCAGCATCACGGCCTGGGGGTCGGGAAATGACCCCTTTTCCAACCAACACAACAAACGCCATGGACCAATCCTTGTATGCCCAAGTATCGTGGCACCTTGCCATACTCTCGACGCACATCCGCCGACCTTCTCCAATGCTTCTCGCCATTCACACGGCAGCAATCACCGGTTCCAGGGCCTACTTCAAGTAGATACTCGTCGTCTTCAACGCCTCCATCTCCACGACGCCTCCGTGCTCTCCGTGCGGGGCTGAAGCAGATCGCCGTCCGGCCCGATACCTCAGTGTGATCTTCGAAGCCAGGGCCTTTCTCTCCTCCCTGCTGGCGCGTAGGGCCCCCGGTACACAATGACCGAGATATAAAGGCGCGTCTGCAGAAACGTGCAGCCCTGTACCTTCACATTCCAGCGGGGAAGGGGCTCAACCCCGACGTGGTCTGATGCTGAGCAAAGGATCTTATCTCGCAGCTCTATAGGGAGGTTGGGGGGCAAGATGTAAACCCTAGGTGCTCCATGTGGCGCCGGCATCACGTCCCCCCACAATCCGAAAGAGTGCCGCAGGCTGAGAAGGAATGCAGAGACGGCAATCTTCATCTCCTAACGGAACTCTCCAAGCGATGCTGATGCTCGACCACACTGCCTTGCATAATTATGCCGTTCATCCCATCGCGGTCGGCCTCGTCGCCGCGCATCTCGAAGTCCATGTCATCTTGAGCTCAGGGAACATCATGATCATATCCATACTTCCTCTCCCCTCTTTTGTCACGCACCCTCACCGTAAAGAATCATCTTCGTCAAGGACCCTTTAGTCAAGAACCAACCGCATCCCTCGTCCCCTCGAGTCAGCTTACGGCGCCCTCTGCTCAAGTCCCATCGCGGTCGGACCGTGGTAGCTTGTTTGAAGTCAGAGACTGGTGGCGCCGACGGACTTTACAAATCGTGGCTTTTTTTTCTATTCTTCGGAGCCGCGCCCTTTCGTGCGGGTTTTTGCGAAACGTCGGCACGAACCTTATTCTCTCATAGCCCCCAAGAACGGTAGATTCCGAAAAGGCTAGTCTGATGAACTTGAACCAGGAGCAATGTTCCAATAACTGCTGACGGGATTCGAGTCTGTCACCCACCGTTTCGGGCGACTAGATAGGAAGATGATGATGCCTGGGCTGCTTACCTCTTGGCGCAGACGAACGAACGGTGGATGTGAAAGGATTCGCGGATCCGCACAAGGATCGGGGTCGTCGTCGATGCCTGCGTAGATCACCATCACCCTGTGCCTGCAGCCTTACATTCATCACATGGTCCCAGCCGTGAACAACTCCGCCGTCCGACGGCCGAGATGGGACCCCTTCTTCATAGTCCATTCAAGCTTTCATCCCCGCTCACGCAGATATCTCCGCGGCGTTCATCCCTCGTCCAAGTCCCTCCGTGCAAATAAAACCAAAGCATTCGAGGACCCCTCAGCTTACCACGTGCTGACCGAGCAAAACGACTAACACAATGCGGGCATAGCAAACATGCTCACTCTGAAAAAAGGAAAGTAAAGAAGCGCCACCCTCATCTCACGGTGATATCCGCCCTAGGGAGCTAGAGACATGCCGGCAGACTGCTAGCGCGCGAGGAGCAAATCCCGACAATCTGGGATGGGTCAGTGCCGTTGCCGCTGCAGCTGAAGAAAAGTCGTTAGCCGACGAGTCCAGACCAGACGGCTGGAGCCCTCTGCACATTAGGGCGTGGAGGTAAGACGCGCAAGCGAGGCCTCTCGATCCTCTCTCAACCCTCCGACGACTACAAGCCCCGAAGTTCACAAGGAGAGATCTTACCGCGGCAATTGCATCAGGAACCGTTGGTTGGGTGCCTGAAAGATACGACTTCCGAGAACGGAAAGCAGCTCTCCGGTTCCCTTCTGCAGAAAGGAACCGTTTCATCCAAGTAGAGCTCTCATCCCAGTCGCTACCATCTCGGGAAACCCGCTCCCGTTCCCATCGATCTCACCTCTACAGTTCAGACGGGGATGTGGGGGGAATGCCTGCATCAGGGATCGTCCCCCGTGGAATTATGCTTCAGGATCTCAAAAAACACGAGAGGGAAACTAAGCAATTACCAAGGTAATTCGGATGCCGTGAAATCCTGCAGCTAACCTTCAAGGGCTGGAAAGATACCGGCACTCGTTCCGTTGCTGCAAGTTGTTCCCTCGTCTCTTGGAGGATTGATGTTTAGATGGGTGTGGGTGTGTGGGGTGTAGGATGATCTGCATCAAGGATCCTCCCCGGATCGTCGTGCATCAGGATTTCAAAATGCAAATCCCATCGAACCGCAGACGTGGAGCGTCCAGCAAACGACCTACGCGGCCGAAGGTTGGACAGCCGAGGCTCGACCAGCTAAACAGCTGAGAAACACCACCACGCAGGGAGTTTTACGTCGCGTGGCCATGAGAAACACACCTGGACTGAGTAAAGAAAACGTGGCAAAAACAGAAAAAAAAAAAGCCGACGCAAGGGAACCTTCCACCACAGACCGAAAGCCCCCGACCAGGTCTCCGGGCCCCTCCCAGACCCCTCGGCAGATCGTGAGGCTGAACGCAAGGGCTGGGCCTGGACCCAGACCCAGTCATGTCCCTGGCCCTGGGCCTACGCACTCCTTCCCAGCAGCTTCTCAATCCTCCCTTGTTTTTCAGCTGATCCACAGCCGAGGAAAAAGTACTCGGACGATTTCGACCGTGGGAAATGGATGCTCTGCTTCCCCAAAATCCTAGCGGAGTGCAGAAGTGCCGGAGCAGGAACCCGTGGGATTTCCAGCCTACTCCGCCTGGTTACTCACGCCCTTCGGATCAGGCATGCAAGCAAAGCAAAAAGCAAGGCACGATGCTACGGGTGATGCAGGCAGGACCTTACCTCGAAAAGAGCTTACTAGGAAAAGAGCTTACCAACGAGGACGGACGAGCTGAGAAGGAGACAGACACTCATACGATGCGGATGTAGGATTCTTGATCAAGTCATGATTGAATAATCTTGTTTTGATTCGATTCTGGCTTACTGTCCTTATTTCCTCACGCCCTTCGGATACCATGCACAGCAAAACCCAGCAGGTGGGCGATGCAGGCAAAAGCTTAGCAGGTAGAAGCTTACTATCCAAGAGCTTCCTACTCAAAAGCTTAACAACACAGAACCTGGGTAGGAATGTAGAATGGAGCAAGTTGAGGAGACACTGATCGGATGCAAAATTCCTGAACGAAATTGTTTTGAATAATCTTTTTTCATTTGGACCTCTAATAAGTCTGTCCTCTCTGTTATTTGCTTATCCTCCTCCGTAAAATATGTACCAAGAAAAATATGAAAGGCGGAAATCTAAAGTTCCGCTGGGTATCCCGAATCCAATGCTATGATAATACCCCCGTTCTCGTGCCAGTGACCAGTCTGTCTCCTCCCAAGTTTCGTTTTGTATGTGGTCGCCTTTTGTCCCCATCCCATGCAATCCCAATCCGTTAATGTAATGTCGTGATAAGCATACCGGTCGTAAGTCAAGGCCGTTAAATCTCCTACGCGTTCGCAGCCACCACATTCTCCGCCCTCAAGCCCTGCGGCTTCACAGACGCACCTGCAGCGGGCATCGGTCTCCGCAGGCGCAGCTCGAGGAAGTGCCCCACAACGCTCCTGATCTGCTCCTCGAACCCCTGCAGGCGGAAGCCGAATACCTCCTCGGTGGCCGACGCGTCAAAGTCGATGGCCGTCGTGCCGACGGACCCGGAGCTGCTGATCAGCCGCCGTTCGACGGCCTCGGGGAAGCTGCGCTTCGCGATGAGCTTGGCGTCGTTCCACCTTGCCTTGGTGCTGAGGATGTAGCTCCTGTTCCCCGGGACGGAGGGCTGCAGGGCCTGGACATGCGCCCTCGCGACGTCGTCGACGTGGACCGTCGCGCCGGCAAACGCGCACCCCCACTTCTTGCCGAGCAGCGTCGCCAGAACGACAGCGTTGGTGCCCTTCATGGCCTCCGCCGTCGAGGTGGCGACGTCGTTGCGGCCGAGGACGAAGGACGGGTGGAAGTGCACGACGTCGAAGCCGGGTTTTTCTCTAGCGAGCCAGGCCTCCGCGCCGAGCAGCGCGGCCACCTTGGAGGCGGCGTAGGCGGCGAACTCGCTCTCGTAGGGCTCGGGCTTGAACCCCGCGCGCTCCGTAGGCTGCACCGCCGTCTGGCGGCGCTCGTGGCCCTCCATCTGCGCAACGGAGAGCAGGGCGACGATGGAGCTGGTGATGACCACGCGGCGGACGGTGCCGGCGCGGCGGGCAGCCTCGAGCATGCCGAGGGTGCCGCGCATTGCGGGCTGGATGAAGTACTCCTGGTGCTGCTCGGGGGGCACCGAGTCGGCGGTGGCCAGGGGCGAGGCGCTGTGGATGACGTGGGTGATGCCGCGGATGGCGTCGTCGTAGGCGCCGTCGGCGGTGATATCTGGTACGATGGCGAAGTTGAGCCTCGCGCGGGGGAGGTTGAGGGCGAGGATCTGTGGGCGGGAGCGGATGAAGGCGGCTTTGGCCTCTGAGCGGACGGCGCAGCGGACGGTGTGGCCGGCGCGGAGGGCGTGGAGGAGGACGCAGAAGCCGATGTGGCCTGTCGCGCCCGTGATGAGCAGGAGCTCGTCTGGGAGGATACACAGCATGATGGCTGGTGCTAAGATGTTTCCCAATATATGTATGGTGTTTGCTGTGGTTGTTCTATATGTGGATGATGTGTTTCAAGTGAGAAGACGTTTGAGCTGACGGGAACGAGTGGAGGGTGTCCGTCGAGAGCAGATAAATGTAGTCGAATTCCCACAATAAGCAGCTTGTTCAGTGACACCAAGCTCTCTCAGTCGGGAAAGTGGTGCGAAGGATGGAGGGGAGGGGGTCATATATCTGTGATGTGCCCGGAATAGGCGGTGGAGGCATGTAGTAAGGGCCATGACGGCCCTGGTCCAGGCTCCCCATCCCTCGAGGTAACCTCAGATAGACGAACGCCACGTGCCTGGGCGTGAGAGTTTAAGGACCCCCGTTCGTCCCAGGGGGGGTGGCGTGAAGGTGAATGCTCTGGATAGAGTATGGTGTAATAGAGTCTGCACTACGAATAGGTGTTGTTAGCAAGCAATGCTTCACAGCAAATCGATGGAGGCGGCGCCGAACAAACTGGTGACTACCCGTGCTTGCGTGGAGCTAACGTCAGCCCAGCCCTCACTGACGCTCCAAGCCTCGTCGAGTCGCCTCTCTCTCTGTTCATGTTGTTTGCTTTTCTGATGAGTGACTGTAGCGTGTCTCTGACCCTGTCTGCGCCTGCACCTGCGTGTCTCTCCTGACTGCTGCTCTGCCGTGCCGTGAGTGTGGCGTGCTGGATGAGCTGGTCTGGTCTGCCGGCTAGCGAAAAGTAAGGTTACGACTGCAGATGTAGTAGGGCTGGCGTGGCTAAGGGGGTCACACGCAAGCTTCGCTCCTCCTCACGCTCCGCGTTCACTGGTCCGGTTAGCTGCACGACCATCGATACCCGAGTGGTCGAGGCGAAAAAGGGAGGGGTGGGGGGGGTGTGAGACTGTGAGTCGAGTCGCTCGTCAAGCCGCACTGACCGAGGCGACCGGCATCATCCCTCGACAGTCAGCACCAGGTCTGCGGGGTGAAATCGGCCAAGGAGTCTCGAGTAGTTGGTCCTGGCCCAGGCCGCGTTGAGCGAAGAAAAAAATAGGAGGCGAAAAATAGGGGAAATACCATAATAGCATAGCCTGGCCAAGCATGCATATCCTAGGGGGCTGTGAGAGATTCGCGACGTCGTTCCCAGCATAACACACTCTTCACCCGCAGTTTGATGAGTTCATGCCAACCTAACCTTCGGCCCCGGTGAAGTCTTTCTCACCGGCTCTTCCGCCGTGCCTCCGTCTCTCGCTTCGCTGCTGCTGCCTCTGTCTCTCGACCTTTTGGCCAGACCCAGACTGCATGCCTACTTAGAGTCGCTCGGTCCAGAGTAGTCTAGCACTGCTGTAGCTCGGCCATATGGGAAGGGCGCAGAGTCGAACCCAGGCGCCAGCCAGCAAGCCAAGCTGAACGGCTTAGCTCTCTCGTGGCGTCTTCTGGGCTGGGCCATTGGGCATCCAACCACGCACCCACCCGCGCATCGCGAAGTGAACGGTCAAGATGGGTGGCAAGAACTCCAGCTCTGATTGGCGACGGCCAAGTTGCTCGATTCGTTCTGAGCAACAAGCTGGATGGTCTCTCCATTTCTTCTGCGCGCCAACCGGCCCACAACGTTCCAACGTTGGCAAGTCTTCGGATGGTAGTTGTGGCAACACGGAACTCTGCCACCCCTCCCCCAAAGGCGAGTCAAAAGTTAATAATTCTTCTTCTTCGTCCCAACTTTGCTACCTTGTATTCTCGGCTCCGTCGATAGTGTCCCATAGCCGACGACGCCTGGCGATTTAGTCGGGACACTTGTCCACCTGTCCAACGCCATTACATGCTGGCGTCCTGTAGCCTCGTCAGCTTCTCGTCATGGCCAACCTCTCCTCTTTGCCTCCGGCGCTCAGCCATCGTCTTCGACATCGGGAGATCGGCAGTCTGCCACCCACGCTGCCACGCTCGCTACCGACAGCCTGGGCCGCCAGAAAACGCCCCTCTTACCAGTGCATATTCCCCCCTTCTCCCCTCTGCCCCAGCGTTGCACTTGAGTGGGGTTGAGGGGAGGGGAAAGGAGGAATGGGAGCGAATAAGCACCAAATCCTCCTTGGATCGATTGCCTGGGCCGCACTACCAGCGACCTTGCCGTTCTCGCGACACACGACCTCCCAGGATCGTTGGGTGAGACAGCAGCGCGCCACCTCGTCTCATCAAGAACGCCTCTTCACCCACACGGATGCGCGAGCACAACATTGCACAACACAACATACTTGAGTCGCCGCAGAAACCGGCGCCTAGAGGTGTCATTCTTGTCAGCTCTTGGGAAGCACCGGAGCCAGTAGAACGGCCAAGAGCCCTGGCACGGGCCCCTGCCTCATGGCCACCAGGCCACGCCCTTCAGCGACTGGTCCATCAGTGCACCTACATAAGCCTTCGTCTCAACTTGTTTGAGTTGTATTAAGGCTCAGAGTCAGACAGTGAGGGGAAAGAAGAAAACAACACATTCAACCCGACCCCCCATCAGCTCAGGGGACCAGCACGATAGGATCGTCGAACCATGACACGGCGAGATAAACGTGCGGCTAGCCGTGAGCTCTTTGGCACGTCAACCGCACATTGGCTCATTTCGTCGAGCGGATGCGGGATTGCGTTTGGGGCATCAGGGACTCCAAGCACGACCAGTCGCGAGCGATTCATGCGTCTCGAGATGCATCTCTTCGGACCGCGGAACGACGTGGTGCAGTCCCGTCGAGTGGTTGAACAAACGGCTCGATGATTTTGCCTGGAAGGAATGAGACTTTGAGCAGCGCTGCAGCGGTGCTGATCAGGCTGCAAGTTAGGTGGGTGGTTCCGGGATCTCAGCACCTCAGTTTGCTTTCTTATTTTCCCATGCCTTGCGATCCATGCATGCAAATGGATCCGAGAGCCCCGGGCATGCACGGCAAAGGGATGAAGGAGCCACGGAGCGCGGGAGCATTGTCGGGGTTCAAGGAGCCAAAGACCAAGGGTCTATCCCATGAAATGTCAATATTCAGCTCAGCTCAGGGGGGGCTCGAGATGGGACGCGACGGACACCATTCCGTCGCCAAGCTGGCAATCTGGTAAGCACCCTTTTGCTTTTCCCCCTCATCTCCAGACACGCAGTAGGCATTGATTCACTGCTGTTTGAGCAAATCCCCTGATCAGCAGAAGGATCTGCTTTGGCTTCACGTTAGAAGCTCGCCAATCGTGCCACCTTGAGGATCGACGTGACGAGAAAAGAAAAGGGACCTCGAGGTCAGATCCCGCGCTGGCCACTTGATCGGCGTGTCGAGATTCGCGCCGGCGCTCCTCCGCCAAGGAGAGGCCCCAGAGGACGGACCGACCAGTGGCAGGCCGAGATTGCCCCGTTTAACCCGGCCGAGAGTGGGGCCCGTACCGTCCGTTACTTCAGCCGGGCAAGATTCATCTGTTTACCCCGGAGGCGAATAAACCGTGCGCGCGGAGAAAGCCGCAATACATCATCACCTGAACGGATGGCAGTTTTGGAGAAGATGCTTTTCGCCGAGACTCTCGGCAGCCAGAGGTCACTTTGAAACCGACGGGACCGAAGCTCTCGCAAGTCTACTGTTAAAGTCTACTGTTAGGGTCGACGTCAACACCCCCATGACTGCGCCCACCACAGGTGTGTGTTTTTACGTGTACGTGTGTGCATCTCCTCCCACTGCGCATGACTCTTCTGAAGTTTGCAGCAAAACATCGGACTAGTGGCTATTTCCGCCTGCAATCGTGACGCAAAAGACTTTTGATGCTGGCGACGCGATTCGTATGACGGCATGTTCCGTAGTCGTCGTCATTCAGGCACTGAGAGAGCCTGTATGGCCACTGGTTATGCGGGCAATGCTGACCACACGCGTGGAGTCTTGCGAGTCGGCAACCCCCCGCGACGCCGAGTCGCAAGCCTCGACGTGAGTGATCGACGGTCTTGCTTTTGTCGAATAAAAAAGGCCATTGTCTTGCTCTGAAGCAGCCAAGCATCAGCAGCAGAAGCAGCAGCAACAGCAACACTGCAGCATTTGGGGTGTTGGTTTGGGGGTGGCTTGGGTGTCAATTCGAAACCGCCAACCGAAAATCTTCCGACGATCTCACATCTGTGCTCGACCGCCGATCACACAGTGACTCTGATGTTATTCCGCGCCGCGCGTGCGAGGCTGCGCCCCTTTCTGTTCTTTCTCCCGTTCTCGAAGTGCGTTGGCTCACGGTGGCAGATCAGGGCGGGGATTTGACGGGCGCCACCTTGGCAAGGTCTTTCGGACGCATCGTGGGAGTTTCGGTCCCGAGCAGGAGCAGCAGCAGGACGGCAGGGGCTGGTTCGAACATGGCTCCGGTGATCTCGTGCCTTCTGGCCCCGGGTGCCGACCTCCCCTCCAGCCTCCCCCGTGATGTTGTCGCGGTTCGAGCGCGCCGAGTCGCAGGGCAAAGACCGGTCTCTCGCCGAAACTCTGGCATAGCCACAGCCGGGGAAACGGCCGGCGATGATGCCACTTCTCTCGTCCTCGTCACTCGCCACGCTGCTCAGACAGGCACCGCCTCGCTTCGGGGTTTGGCTTCGCAGAGAAGAAAGAGTCGACGGCGCGTCGAAACTCGGGGCAATGCTTGGAGGGGCAAACAGGGCTGAAGAAAGCCGCTTCGTCACGATATGTGTGTTTGCGTCTGTTTTCTGTTGTTTGTTAGCAGACGGGGCCTGGAGCGTTTGTCGACGGGGGAAAACAGGCGATACAGGGCACTCACTCACTACTGACTACCTTGCCGGAATTTACTCCGGGTAATTGAGTGTGGACAGGAAATTGCCCTGGTTGCTTCGCGCTTTGATTCGTCGGGTTGCATCGTGGACGGGGCAAAAGAACCGCATTTCGGCAAAGGCAATAAAAAACTCCATCAATTTCTTCGGTTTCGGGGGTTCTTGCCCAGATGGTAAAATCATGATGGAGAGATGATGTCAGTACTGTGAGAAGAGAGGGATGGGACTGTGCCAAGTTGTGGTTATATAGGCGTGGTGTACGTCTTGCTCTCACTGTGTTCCCGCACGGTAACGCTGGTCCTCGTATGATTCCCATTGGAAGGTGCATCGGAAAGGCACCTGCCCATGCCCAGTCTTCCCTACCTAGGTAGGTACACTACAGCTCCCTTACAGCGCACCTTCCTGCCTCTCTGCTACAGCGTATCCGTACGTACCTTCCAAGGCTTCACTTATTACGTGATGTGCACCTGCTCAACTATTCTCCCTACCAAGACTACCACCGAGTACTAGGCAGCTAAGCGCCCTTGCAGGTATCGCACGGTATCTCTCCCTTGGAGAAAAGCAAGCATCGACTGCGCCATACTACCAACCTACGATGCCCTCGCCACCCATGGTTCCTTCCTTTCCAAATCTCAGCTCTACCTCGTCTCCCTTTGTCAGCCTCGATCGAACCTTTCCTTTCCACGGGCAACTAACTACCCCTCTTTACCGCCTGCCGCCGTCGCTTCCTGCTGCCCGCCGCCCGGCCTGGATTACCTGCCTACCCACCTACCTTCCTTAGGTAGTAGGTACCTATGGTGCTAAAGACGGGTCTAGACCGGGCCGATGAACCTGCACCTGCTCCTGCTCCCGGCCATCACCTAGCATCTGCCCCAGCCCCAGTATCAGCACCACCCAGCCAGCCAGTACCAGCGGTGTCCCGGCCCTGGTTGGCTCCTCGTCCTTGTCACACTGGAGGCAGGCGATTTCCCATGCTATTTTTCACTTTGCCATCCGAGTCTCCAGTTTTCTGCCCATCGTGCCATCCACGTACACTGTAGTGTCCATTCGCCGCCGACTCCATCTCGCCCTGCAGTGTTTGTCTGCCCACCAGCTTCGTCGCCAGCTTCCTCCCTCCCACCTCATCCATCTCTCCATCACCTATCGCTAGCCATGTTGCCACTTCGTCCTGTACGACACTAAGGTTCATCCACGCGCCGAAGACTTCAGCCGCACCCGTCCGGCCGACCGCACCAGCCCCGCCCGCTGGCCGCGCCGTATTGCTGATCCCACGAAGTCAACTTCCGCCGAAGGGCGCCCCCATCGCCCGTCATGCCTCGGCGTCCGTCCAAGCTTGACCTCGTCGAGGCTGCTCGGGAGCGCGAGACCTTCAGGTTGGCCTACCCCCGTCCGACGCCCCGTGACCTCTCCCGCCTGTCTCTGCGGCGCTGACGCAGTCGCAGATACGACACCTCTCTAATCCCTGCCGCCGTCCCCAACGACACGTCGAACCTCGTGCCCTCCTCCGAGTTGCGATCGTCTGCCGACCCCGCCTTGACCGCCTTCGCCCAGCTCGCAGCCTTGCGCCTGGGGGCTTCGCGTGCCTTGATTTCGCTGTTCGATAGCAAGCACCAGTACATCGTCGCCGAAGCCACGCCGACCTTGCCCCTCGTCCCTCACGCCAGCATAACCGACCCCGAAGATGAGAATAGGCTGTGGCTTTGCGGCACCGCCCTGCCCCGCTCCTCCGGCCTGTGCGAGCGAGTTCTTCTTACGGAGCCCGAAAGCTCCCATGCCTCGTCCGGCGATGGTCTCCCCGTCTCCGTCATCTCTGACCTCGCGAACGACCCGAGGGCAGCCGACCGACCCCTGCTCAACACATGGCTGCGGCCCCGCTTCTACGCAGGTGTGCCCATTCGGACTCGGAGGGGCATCAACATCGGAGTCTTTTGCGTCTTTGGCGACGAGCCGCGCTCCGAGCTCGACCGTGTTTCCATCGAGCTCATGAGAGGCGTTTCTCAAACAATAATGGATCACCTGGACGCCAGGCGCACCAGCGAGAGTCACCGCAAAGCCGTCAGGATGGTTCGCGGAATGGGCAGTTTCGTCGAGGGCAAGTCCACCATGTCCGGTTGGAAACATGGACCGCAAGACTTTAGCATCGACCCGGCCTTTGAAGGTGCCTTGAACAGGAACCAGCAGCAACTGCAGGATGAAGAGGACGCCCGAGATGGCGTCGAGGATGCGTCCGAAGAACCAGCACAGGACCCATCGTCCACTGCGAGCCCGAGAAACCCAACTCCTTCGCCCCGCCGGAGCTCTGGCCCAGGCCCCGTGCCCTCCTTGGTACCCGAACCCTCGGCGAACTCCATTTCTTCGGATCCGGCGCCGGCTCAGACGGATGAGGATGCTCACATGGATGACATTCGCCATGTCTTCTCCAAAGCTTCAAACATTATCCGAGAGGTAAGTGATTTTGTCTCCCATCCCTGCAGTAGGATCCTAACATGAGCCACAGTCCATAGAGGTGGAAGGGGTGGTCTTCTTGGATGCCAGTATAGGGTCTTTCGCTGGGTTGGCGACGATACCATCCGCAAAGGTGTCGCCTTCCGGCGCCGCGAGCTCGTCTTCCTCGAGCAGTGACGAAGTGTACAAACAGCAGCGCGTCAAGGGAAGCAAGCCCGAAGAGGCAGACGTTCGGTGTCGGATGCTCGGCCATTCCAACTCGGTGTCATCGAGTATTGATCAACAGCTCGGCTCCCAAGCCCACCCCTGTTTCTCGGAGCGGTTTCTTTCCAAGCTTCTGCGGCGGTACCCCCAGGGAAGGATCTTTTCGTTTGACGAAAACGGTTACCTCCAATCGAGCGACTTCTCGGACGAGGAGACTCCCAAGGCCCTATCCCCGTCAGCCCTCGAAGAACCATTCTCGCATCCCATGACCGAACGCGATCGCAAACGGAGCAAGCGGATGCTGTCTCGTGCCAATGAGGGAAAGATGATAATGTCCCTTTTCTCCGGCGCACGAAGCGTCGCGTTGGTGCCCATATGGGACTCCCAGAAACAGCGCTGGTATGCCGGCGGCTTCATCTACACCAAGGATCCGCTCCGCGTCCTGACGGTGGAGGGCGAGCTCAGCTATCTGCGAGCCTTTGGGACCGTCATCATGGCCGAGGTTGCGCGAGCCAACGCTAAGAGGGTGGACAAGGCCAAGTCTGACTTGCTGAGTTCGCTTTCTCACGAGCTGCGCTCCCCGCTGCATGGCATTTTGCTGGGAGCCGAACTTCTCCACGATACGCCCCTCGACGCTTTCCAAGGCGATGTCCTGCACAGCGTCGAGACATGTGGCCATACCCTGCTGGACACGTTGACACACCTGCTCGACTTTTCGAAGCTCAACAACTTCTTGAGGCCGACGGCCGGGCGCCAGAACAGCACTTCGGATGTCGCAGATCGCGGACTCCGCACGAACGACAACAGGCAGACCATCGAGGCAGGAATGATCAGCCTTACCTCCAACGTCAACCTGGACGTCCTCGTGGAGGAGGTTGTGGAAAGTGTGGTTGCTGGCTTCAGCTTCCAAAGGTTTGCCGTGGCCCAGCTTGCCGGGACCCGGCCTTCCGAGCATGCAGACACCGACATTTTCCGGAGGCTCGACAGCATGCAGGCGGCTGAAAACATGACATCAGAGACAAACAGAGCTGGTGATGCCATCCTTCTCCTGGGGGAGGTTTCTGTCACCTACGATATCAACCCCGCCGTGAGCTGGGCTTTCAGGAGTCAACCGGGTGCGCTGAGAAGAATCGTTCTCAACGTTCTGGGTAACTCGCTCAAGTACACCAGCAAGGGCTTCATCAACGTGAACTTGCTCCAGATTGATACCTCTGAAGACGGAAAGATGGGGCCGAAGGAGGTGCACATCATAGTTGCCGACTCGGGGCAGGGCATGAGCGAGGACTATCTTCGCCATCACCTCTTCGCCCCATTCTACCAAGAAGACACACTTTCCGCTGGCACGGGGCTTGGGTTGAGCATCGTCAAGGAGGTCGTCACTCGTCTCGGCGGATCGATACAAGTGCAGAGCAAGGTCGGCCGAGGCACCCGAGTCACCATCAAGTTACCGCTAGAGCATGCCGGGCCAGCGTCACCCAAGACGAGCATACCGAAGACGATGAACTTTGATGACTTTAGATCGCAGGTCAGCGAGCTCAGAGGACTTAGGGCACGCCTCCTGGGATTTCCGACCGACTACGGGGTGAAGCTCGACCCGGAGCTGACGGGCAAAACCCTGAGCGAGGGTGTATTGATTGCAAACATCTGTCGGGAGTGGTTGCAGATGCAAATTATCGATGAGACTGTTAAACACGAGGAGAGGCTGGTTCCAGACTTGGTGCTGTCAACCGAGAAGCATCTGGACCGACTGCTGTTCGAACGACGGCACGGCCTGGTCTCCACCCCGGTCGTGGTCGTGTGCCGCAATGCCTTGATTGCGCGACAGTTGGCAACTTCCCCAAGATTCACAGGAAAGCGGGTCGTATTCGAGTTCGTTTCCCAGCCGTAAGTTCCCCGGCCCCGATGCTCCGGTACCAGACTAACCACCACATGTCCAGTATTGGACCGAGGAAGCTTGCTCGCATCTTGCTGTTGAGTTTCCGGCGCTGGACAAAGGTCCAAGCCTCCGCGATCCGGACGCCAACGGTTTTTTCACTTGCAAGCATCGAATACCCACCTGCCTCACACGCCGACATGCCTTCTTCACAGGGGCCCAGTTCGCTGCCACCGCCGAGCACCGAGGCTGCGTGCGACCCCGCAGAGTATTTCAGCGCAGCAGACGCCCATGTTTTCGACACGCCGGCGGCTCCGAGCCAATCGGGCGAGAATACGATCTCAAACAGCTCTACTCTGCCGGACAGAACGCTGCGATCTCTCACCCCGAAACCCGAACGTCCGCAGCCAAGCCAGCCCGCCGATGACTCCGATGGAGACGGGGATCTCTTCATGCTGGTGGAAGACAATCAGATCAACCTCAGGATTCTCGAATCTTATATGAAGAAACTGGGCCACAAGTACACAACGGCCATGGACGGACAGCAGGCGGTCGACGCCTTTGAGAAGGACGCGGGGCGATATAAGTGCATATTCATGGACATCTCGATGCCTGTTATGGACGGATTCGAGGCAACCCGGGAGATTCGGGTGCTCGAGACGCAGAGGAGCCTGTCTCGGTGTCAGGTGTTTGCCCTCACGGGCCTGGCATCGGCGAGCGCCCAGGAGGAAGCTTTTGCAAGCGGCATCGACCTGTTCCTCACGAAGCCGGTCAAGCTGAAGGAGCTGAGCAAGATATTGGAAACGAGGGATCTTGCATGATTTACGTACACGGAGTCCGCGGGAGGCAAGAAATGGGCCGGATCTTGCTGGCACAGATAGATACCCACGTCACAGCGATGACGGAATCGTGGGGCGGCACACGATGAGCAATGTATTGTGGAAGACTTGAGTCAGAATCAGACACGATGTATGAACAGACATTCAGTCTTGTCACTTCATCGACCTTGCGTTCAATAAGAAGGAGGGAGCACTTTGTACCGCCCTCGCCGTGGTTGCTGATGCTGCAAGTAGTTTTCACTAAACGAGGGCATCAAACCTTGGGAGTAGAACCCCGGCCCCAGGTGTCCACCTCTGGACCGGACAGGAGTATCATACACGGCCCGACTGATTCCGACTGACAACAGAAGCTTCTTGCCGAAGGCCAGATATCATCGTCTTGCCTGATCCCTGCCAACTCTGGCATTAAGCAGCGGTAGGAGTCCGTCCCAATCTGACCAGTTCGGGCGGTGCTGAAACGCAATCTGAATCACTCTTGGGCCAGCAACCGGCCACGACCCTCGGCCTTCCTCGCGAAAGACCCCGGTCCGGGCTGGTTACATCGAAACATCCGATCGAATCTTGACCTGTCCTTTGGCAGATCGCGTCTCGGGAGGAGGTTTCTAGGGAGCTACTTTATCTCTCGTCTGTCCGTGTTCGTTTTTATGAGACGATCCGCCATTCTTTTCTCAAGTTTCCATCCCATCTTACGTGTACCTGCATTCCGTAAACGGCCACAAGAATGGCAGCATTCCCATCGATGTTGTTGTTATCCCTAGCGGCCCTGACGTCGGCCCAGGGCCTGCACGAACTGGCAGTGAAGAGCGGCAAGCTCTTCTTCGGCACGGCGACGGACACGAATCTGTTTGGTGACGCGGCGTACATGGGCGTGCTGAACCGCACGGGGGAGTTTGGGCTGTTCGTGCCGGAGAACAGTCAGAAGTGGGACGCGACCGAGAAGACCCAAGGGGAGTTCCGGTTCGAGAAGGCGGATGGCGTTGTCGGGATTGCGAGGGCAAATGGGGCTATGGTGAGGTGTCATGCTTTGACTTGGCACTCTCAGCTTCCGCAGTTTGGTATGTACTTTTCTTTCTGAAGGATGGCATTGGAGATGGGGTGAATGACATGCTGATGAATGGAAAAGTGTCGCAGGGAACGTGGACGCGCGAGACGCTCACCCCCGTCATCGAAGCACACGTGTCCAACGTCGTGGGCCACTACAAGGGGCAGTGCTACTCCTGGGACGTGGTCAACGAGGCCCTCGCGGACGACGGCTCGCTGAGGGATAGCGTGTTCTCGAAGACGATGGGGGCCGACTTCATCCCCGTCTCGTTTGCTGCTGCGGCGGCCGCGGATCCGGGGGCGAAGTTGTACTACAACGACTTTAGCCTCGAATTCAACTCGAAAAAGACGGACGGCGCGGTGAAAATCGTGTCAGATCTGAAGACAGCGGGTGTTAAGATTGATGGCGTGGGGCTGCAGGCGCATTTCGAAGTGGGCAAGACGCCCTCCGCCCAGACGCTTGGAGGTGTGATGGGACGGTTTGCGGATTTGGGGATGGAGGTTGCTCTTACTGAGCTTGATGTGCGACATAACAAATTGCCTGCGGACGATGCTGCGACACAGCTGCAGGCGAAGGACTACGCGAGCGTCGTCAAGACGTGCGTGGATACGAAAGCTTGTGTGGGGGTTGTGGTGTGGGAGTTTACGGACAAGTATAGCTGGATACCGAGTACCTTCAACGGGCAGGGGGATGCGTGCTTGTTTGACAAGGATATGAAGGAGAAGCCGGCTTATGGGAGCGTGAAGGCGGTGTTGATGGCCTCTGCCGGGAACGGGACGGCTAACGGGACGGCGGCGGGAAAGATGGCCGGCGCCGGTGTCGGAGCCGATGGCGGTGGGGCGGGGTCTGGTGGGGTCAGGGAAGGAGCTATGGCCGCTGTGGAGGGCGCACCTTCCTCTTCTGGCGCAGCGGCATCGCGGCGGCCCCTGGCTTGGGTGGTGGGGGCGATGAGCCTCGGCGTGTTTTTGATGAGCAATTGATTTTTGTCTTTTGTTGCATTGTTTTACGTGATTTTTCTTTCTTCACACAGACGAGTGAATTGGTCGAGAGCGAATTGACGTGCTCGGGCTTGCGACGCCGTGCGTGTCAAGAGAGACCGCGCGGGTGTGGTGTAAGTGAGGAGATGAATGATGTCACTCCCCTGTCACCCTATCGAGCGGGGACGGGAATGATGCGATTGCGAACGAGCAGGGGTAGAGCAGAGAGGGGAGAAAATCAGATCAAAAGTGCGGGTCCTCCTTTTCTTTCTGCTTTGAAACCAATGTTTCTTTCCTAAACACCAACACTTCTTGGAGAGGTAATCAACATCGCCAGCTTCAACAATGGTGCTCCTCAAGACTCTAACGACGGCCGCCGTCGCCGCCGGCCTGGCCCGGGCTTCCGGCCTCGACAAGATCCCGTCCATCGGTTTGGGGACGTGGTTGTCCGACAAGGGCGCCGTCGCGCACGCTGTGGAGTTTGCGCTGGGGGAGGTTGGGTATAACCACATTGACGCGGCTCGCATCTACCGTAAGCCCTCCTTACTCTCCCTTCTGACCATGTATCGACGGGAGACGCTGACAATCACCAGGCAACGAAGACGAAACCGGCAAGGGCATAAAAGACTCGGGCGTCCCGCGCGAGAAGCTCTGGATCACCTCCAAGCTCTGGAACACCGACCACCGGCCCGAACAAGCCGCCGCCGCCATCAAGCAGTCCATCGCAGATTTAGGTGTAGACTACCTGGACCTGTACCTCATCCACTGGCCCGTCGCCTTCGTGCCCGGCAGCGAGAAGCTCGACGACACCGTTTCTCTGGTGGAGACCTGGAAGACGCTCGAAGAGTTTGTTAAGGCGAACCTGACGAGGCACATCGGGCTGTCCAACTTCGCCAAGTCTGACGTCGAGAAGATTCTAGAGGTTGCGGAGATCAAACCGTATGCGCACGAGTTCGAGACGCATCCGTACCTGCAGCAGCAATCTTTTGTCGATTGGCACAAGGAGAAGGGGATTGAGGTTATTGCGTACTCGCCTTTGGCGAATACCAACCCGACGTACAGGGACGACATCCCCGCCATTTTTCAGGATGACTTCTGGAAAAAGGTTGCCGAGAAAAAGAACGTGAGCGTGTTCCAGGCCGTGCTGGCGTGGGGCGTTGCTAGGGGCACGAGCGTGATTCCGAAGAGCACCAAGGAGTCGCACATCGTGTCGAACTGGAAGGCGCTGGATGTTGAGTTTTCCGACAAAGAGCTGGAGGAGATTGCGAAGCAGGACAAGAAGCATAGGTTGAGCAACCCGAGTAAGCGGTGGGGTGTCAAGTTGTTTGCTGACCTGGATGATCCGGTCAAGGACGAGGAGGAGAGGAGCGAGGAGCTGTAATCGGGCGGATTGTAGTCAATGGATCTAGTCTAGTTCTGTGCCTTGTATCTGTCACCTAGATAACTCGCAGGTTGCAAATGTTCACCCGAGAAAATCTACCGCTGTACCCAGCTTCAAGCATATGATGTGTCAGGTACCTCTACCCCCTCCGAGCGAACCACCGCCTCCCGTAGTAAAACGCCAACCCAGCAAGCCACAGCACAACCAAAACCCCAGCCTGCGCCGGCGCAAAAATAGCACCCCTCACAACAACAAACCCGCTCACCAGCGCAAACGCAACGGGGATGGCGACGAACGGCTTATACGGCCTCCGCAGCTCCGGCTCCCTCGCCCTCAGGATCACGGCGCCCAGCACCGTCAGGAAGAAGAATGTGTACTCGCCGAGCCCGTTGAAGGTCAGCAGGGCGCGGAAGTTGCCGAGCAGGATGTACAGCGCGGAGAGGAGCGTGGATAGGAGCAGCGCGTTGAGCGGGGCGTCGGATTTGGATTTACTACCGTCGCCGGGGGATGTGGCCTCGGAAGACGGAGAGGAGGAGACGCCGAAGCGGCCGATGAAGCCAAACGGTTTCGGCAGCCAGTTGAAGTTGGCGGCCGCGACGGTCATGCGGCCCGCGACGAAGGAGTTTCCGAGGAGGGAGCCTGCTACGACGAGGCAGATTAGGACGGCGGCTATGATGCCGAAGACGGGGCCTAGGAGGCGGTTGATGGCGGTCTGGGGTGGTTAGCAAGAGAGTCTAAGGGGAGGGGGGGGGGATGCTTACCACTGCGACGCTGTCGGTGGTCGAGACTACGTCCCAGGGCAGGAGGATGTAGTACGCCGCGTTGGCGGTGATGAAGCACAGGATGATGGTCGGCACGGCGCTGTTGATGGCCAGGGGGAGCTGGCGGGCGGGTGCTTGGAGTTCGGCGGTGATGTAGATGGCCTGCGGACGTTAGCATATCTTTCTACAACATCGCAACTCGTGATATCTCACCTTGTCCCAACCAGAGTACGCCCAGAGCGCTCCGTACAGCGCAGCGCTGTAATACCCAAGCATGTCCCACGCCCCGACCTGCTCCCAATCAATCTCCCCGCCG
This sequence comes from Colletotrichum musicola, assembly GCA_014235935.1. Classification (NCBI taxonomy): domain Eukaryota; kingdom Fungi; phylum Ascomycota; class Sordariomycetes; order Glomerellales; family Glomerellaceae; genus Colletotrichum; species Colletotrichum musicola. The sequence continues at coordinate 19,270 of WIGM01000362.1, read as the reverse complement.
CCAGGCACAACCGTCTTGCGGTTACCAAACCACGGCCGGGTGATCCAGTCCCTTCCGCCGACGTCCCGGTCCCTATCCGAGGTCTGCAAGATGACGACGACGATGCCCGCGAGCACCACAGCGGCGATGGCGAGGAACTTGGTCGCGACAAAGACGTCGTTGAGCCGCGTACTGGCGCGCGTGCTGATGCAGTTGGCGCCGTTCATGACGACCAGCACCAGCACGGAGAGCAGCTTGTGCGACAGCGCGCCGGCGTCGTCGGTAACCCCGCCGGCCGAGTAGATGCTCTCAACGAAGACTATGGAAAGGATGGCGAGGGTGGCGGGCATGACGGCGACGATCCAGGTCCAGGCCGCCAGGAAGCCGAAGACGTCGCCGTAGATGTACTGCAGGAAGGGCTGGACGCCGCCTATTGACTGGTCAGTACATGATTGAAGAATGATACGAGGAAGATGAAGGGGGGTTACCCTCGCCAGGGATGGTGGTCCCCAGCTCCGTCATGGTCGACGCGCCCGTCCAGGCGAGCACGCCGCCCACGAGCCAGACGACCAGCGCCGCGCCCGGGGAGGGGACGTTGGTGTCGATGGAACCCGGGGAGGTGAAGACGCCGCTGCCGATGACGATGCTGATCACGATGGCGAAGGCCTGCCGCGCGCCGAGGTTGCGCGTGAAGGTGCCGCCGCGCTCCTCGGGGACGACCTCGGGGGGCAGGACGGCGGCGTCCGGGTCCGGGGCGCCACCGGTCGCGCCGTACTCCTCGTGGGTGTCGGCGAGGAGGGGCCGAGAGGCGGGATCTTCTTGGGCGGCGGGCGGCATCTTGGGTAGGTTACCTAGGAAGGGATACTGATGCGTAACGTGTGTGTTTGTGTGACTGTGGGCGAATTGGACAAGATTCCGCGGGGTGTTTGGGGGGGGACGGGAAGCTTTGGGTGGCGGAACAGGGATAGCGCCATTCCCCACGAAGATGGTGAGGGTCCGAGCTTCGCGGGATCCACTTTAGCTTTGGTGCTCGGGCGATGAGTGAGACGAGAGGTGAGTGAGAGCTTGAGAGGTGAGAGGAATCCTCACTCAATGTGATGATGAGTTGAACCAAAGTCTTGGGTATATTCAAATACCAATGCTTGAAATGATAAGAAACCTTCGAAGCTGATATGGCAGAGAGAGACCCCGTACCAAACTGCATCCCATCAGCCAGGACTTGACTTGCTTACGATGAGATGAGTTGCTAAGTGAGTGAGAAATTCAACCTAGCGAATCATCTTCATTACAAATCCAGCTTGAAAGCGGAAACAATCAATATCCAAATCACTAGATGGATCTATTTTCTTGCGGAGACAATCACTCCGGCATTACGACCGAGGGTTTCTTTGAGGCAAAATACCACCACTGAAAGCCAACGACCAGCTACACTGCGCTACCAACCGTTGTAGGGCCATAAGCGAGGATTTGGACCAAGCGATTGGAATTTAGCAGGCCCAGCCCGACGAAAACGAATTCCAACTTCACTCGACGTCCGAGAAGGATTCTGGACGAACCTCTCATCAGGCTGAGTGCCTACCTCCGGCAGGTCGAAGGTCAAGGATGATAAATCGAGAAGGCAGTCCGGTCGTTAAGCCAACGACGTTGCGGACTTCGACATGTTGCTGCCGTTCAAATCACTCTGCATGCAGCAACGAATGCATATAACCAATCGCAGGCTATTTCGGCCAGGCAGTCCCGTATTTCAATGCAGGATCCCTCTTCCGCGGGAAGGGAAACGACGCATCAGGCCAGGGTCTTCCTGCGCTAGTGTTGGTCGTGTTCTCTCTTTCCCTCTCCCCTCATACCAATCGTACGTTTAAAGGGAATATGCAACACCCGGCCTCCGAGGCGGTCAGGCCTCCGCCATCTTCCTCGCTTCGTTCACCCCAATCGCCCTCTAAATGACGGAAGCGCGCGCCCAACTGACGTCTCCCGGAAAGTCGTCGCCCGCCGGGAGGTCCTCGCCATCCGCGGACCGGGGCTCGCCCGCAGGTTCTCCGGCCGGACAGCAGCCGTTCGAGGTCGACGATGCGGCGTCTTCGGATGGCTACGAAACCGGCGGGGACACGAGCTCCAACGCCGCGACGTCCCTCTCCTCCAGCTGTCGGGACTACAACTTCGAGAACAAGCGCCGCTACCACAAGTACGCCGAGGGCCAGTACGTGATGCCGAACGACGACATTGAGCAGGAGCGGGAGGATATGAAGCACGCCATGGTCATCCAGCTATGCGACGGTTCCCTGCACAACGCGCCTCTGGACAATCCGCAGAAGATTCTCGATATCGGGACTGGTACGGGTATTTGGGCCATGGACGGTATGTTATGCCATGATTCGGGAGAGAGAGGAGGGGGCGGATATCTCACGGATGTACTGATGTTGACTGCTTCTCTGTGATTAGTGGGCGATGAATACCCCGAGGCCGAGGTCATTGGCCTCGACCTGAGTCCCATTCAGCCCTCATTCGTGCCCCCGAACGTGAGCTTCGTCGTCGACGACGTCGAGGCGGAGTGGCTGTACCCTGAAAACTCCATCGACTACATCCACATCCGCCACATGGCGCCGGCGATCAAGAACTGGCCGAAGTTGCTAGAGCAAGCGTTCAAGTAAGATCACCCTCCTAATGATACCCTCACGCATGTAGCCGCAGAACCGCGTCATCTAACACCAACACAAACAGAGCACTCAAGCCGGGCGGCTGGGTCGAGATGCAGGACATCGTATGGGCCTTCACCTCGGACGACGACACCGTCGGCCCGGAGTACCAGCCGCTCCGGATGCTCGGGCTCGTCGAGGAGGCCTTCCAGAAGTTCGGCGTCGACATCCACTCCGGGTCCAGGTTTGGGGAGCTTTTGGACGCGACCGGCTTCGTGAACCAGGTCCACGACGCCAAGAAGGTACCCGTCGGGCCGTGGCCCCGGGACTGGAAGATGAGCAAGATCGGGGAGTACTGCCGGGCCGCGCACTACGACGCCCTCGGCGCCGTGACCAACGTGCCGTTTACGAAGGGTTTGGGCTGGACGACGGCGGAGATTGAGGTGTTTCTGGTGCAGGTCCGGAAGGACTTGATGAACACTAAATTCCACCCGTATCATTGGTACCATTCTTACTCTGGCCAGAAGCCGCTTGAGGAGAAATGAAGAAAGCTCGGGAGACTTGGTCTAGTTTCTTTCCAAGTAGATAATCATTAGCCGGAACATATTCGAGCGTAAAGCGCGTGCCTCTCTCCTTCGGATTCGGAAACTAACGCTTAACCTAGCTGAAACGGAACAATCACGCTCATCTATTCTGCCCAGATGGCCTTTGGTATTGCACTCCAGCATGGTAATACACACCGGATACATGGATCATGAGATAAACAGTAGCTGATCTGAGTCTGGAGCTGGCCATCGGGAATTTATAGTTTCATCTTCGCTTCCTGGCTCTATTCTCCCAGAGTGTTCAAAGTCACCAAGCCTACAAGCACAGTTTTAGGAGCAAGAGGCTCCATCGGACCAGCGCCATCATTCGGTCATGGTTTGCCGCTCTGAAAGGACAGACAACTTGGGCATCAAACTCGGTAAGGGATCGCAGCATGGGGTCTCGGAGCCTCATAAGTCCTTGAAAGACCGTAGACATACAAGAGTAGATACAAGTGTAGCCATATGAACCTTTCGAAAATGGGAGACAAGCCGCAATACCCTCCACTTCTGTTCTAAACAACCCTCTCTGTGGCTTGCATCAGCCGCGCAGCCAAATGTGCGCCTCGAGGTAAAGGTTAAAACAGCTCATCGGCAGAGCTCATGATCATAAGTTTTGCGGCGTTATTTATCCCCCTGGCAAAGCCGTGTTTCTCGAGGCACATGTTGTCACAAAAAGCCAGAGTTCGGTCTCTTTTTCCGACTCTTTCGCGACTCAAAGACTTTCCCAGTCAATAAAAGCTATTCCGGGGAAACTCTTTGATGACAAACGAGAGGTTCCGAGGACAACCGGGACAAGGGGCTGAGTACCAACAAGCCGTAAACGGTTTCGGGTCGGGCATTAAAGCCGACAACTAATCAACCAGCTTGGCGTTGTGATGGCTCTGGGAATGGCATGAATCAGTTGCGCGGTGCACAGCTCGCCAGAAAACCTGAAGCTGGAGGATTCTTGTCACCGTGCGCTGGCCCCCCTTTTTGTTTGATTGATGTTTCGATAGGTTGCGAAAGCAACACACCTTCACAAGCCATAACGCTCGGCAGCGCACCGGCATTCTAGACCCTGACTTCTTTTACTTTCGTCATCGCAACTGGAGCTCGGGGCGCGTTGGTGTACTCGCTTTTTCCGTGCTGGGTAGAAGTCCACGGCTTTCCCGTGCGGAATATCCGAAACTGTCGAGACTGTCACTGCATTGAAAACAACTCGAGAGACGTTGCACTGCGCCGGGTTGAAGGGATGACTCTAGAACTCGTTGAATAGCAAGGATCGCTTGAATTATGCTCTGAATCGTACATGGTATTAAACACTGACTGCGCGAGCTCAGCTCTAAAACACGTGCTCTTGCATGTATGCTATCTCCGTCGCCCTGTAATTGTCCTCCGCAACATACCCAAGGTTCGTGAAGTTGGCGTCGAAGACCAGGTTGTCAGGCTTCTGGGGCGTGTACAAGGGCCACTCGAGAGCCGTCTGCCCGCCCAAGTTGGGGTCGGTGCCGTAGATGAACGACACCCACATCTTGCTCATCAGGTCCGCGAGCCGGAAGTACGACTCGGGCTTGCCGCCGAAGGGGTTCATCGCGTAGCCGAGGCCGCGGGTGTTGTTGAAAACGAAGCAGACCTCCTGGAAGTGCGTCGCGCCGTAGATCGGACCGAGCCCGTTCACGTACACATTCCACAGGTACGAGTACACCGGCAGGCCCGCGGCGGCGTAGGTGCTCGCCATCAGGCGCCGGCCGCTGTGCTGCTGGAAGTCGCCCGCAACGGCGGCGACGCGCTTCCACTGGGCGCCGAACTGGTCCGTAGGCCGGCCCGTGAAGGAGGCGGGGATGCCGACGTCCGGGTCGTCGGGGTACAGCTTCGAGATCTCGGCGATCTGATCCGCGCCAACGAGAATGCTGCTCGCGAGCCAGGCCTCGAACTGCTCCGTCGTGTTGATGCCCTGCTTGGCGTAGCCCGTGCCCTCGTCGACGTTGTTGCCGAGCAGCAGCGGCACGGGGGCGAACTTGCCCTCGGCTAGCAGCGACGAGGCCTGTGCAGTAACAAAGTCGCCGTCGACGACGGCGCTGATGACAGGTGCAGTGACACCCAGAGGGTTGGATCCGTTGAAGACGGCGTTGAGCGTCTGCCAGGGCAGCCCCCTCAGGCAAGCGAGACGGTCTCCGGCAGCGGCGCAGCCCGTCTTCTCAACGACGGCATCAAAGTACGGCTGCCACGCGTCGGTGCCGACGAACTTGGCGACGGAGCTGCCGCTCTGCAGGATCGCGCTGCGGAAGAGGTCGTCGTGCTTGCCGTCGTAGGCGATGAGCTGCATGCCGAGCGACCGGGCGCCGGCCGACTCGCCCCAGATGGTGATCTTGTCCGGGCTGCCGCCGAAGGGGGCGACGTTCTCCTTAAGCCACCGCAGCGCGAGCCGCTGGTCCCGGAAGCCGATGTTGCCCGCGCCGTCCTCCTGGAGCTCCTTGCCGAAGAGGAAGCCCCAGTAGGAGAGGCGGTAGTTGATGGAGGCGGCTACGATGGGCTTGCCCTCGATAACGGACTGCTCGACGATGTAGCTCAGGTTGTACCTCGGGTCGAGGGAGCCGCCGTTGACGTAGCTCTGCGAAAAAGGTAAAAGAGTCAGCAATGATGTCGTCGTCTCATATTTCGTTCGGGAAGAGAAAAGTCAACTCACCCCGCCGTGAACCCAAACGCCAACGGGAAGGTTATCTCCCGGCTTCGTCCCAGCGGGACGGACGACGTTGATCGTCAGGCAGTCCTCCGACACGGGGCTGCCCAGGTTCGCGGTGTCGGAGCCGTAGCCGATGCACATCCAGCCATACTCCTTCGCGGACCGCGGCTCCTCGAACGACTCGTTCAGAGGCTGAGGCGCGGCGTAGCGCAGGGCGCCGAGGGGCGGCTGCGCGTACGGGATGCCCAGGAAGAAGTCCTGCGCATACTGCTCGTTCCGGACGCCCAGGTAGGTGCCGTTGGAGAGGCGCACGGAAGGGGGCGCACAGGCGCCGGCCTCGGACAGGCTCGAGGCCGAGAGAAGCGCCAGAAGAAGCTTAACTACGTGCAGACGCATGTTGCTTTGGTCAAGGTTTCACAAACAACCTTTTCGCAAAGGGGAATGGATGAGCGTCGTTGAGAGATGGTGACAACCGAGATGGAGGGTGACGGGTGGCTGAAAGACGGCGCGTCTCAAGTCGATGCAAGAGAAATAAGTCTTGTTATTTGGACGCTCGCCAAGAACCAGCAGCGGAACCAATCGAGGAATTTCGTCGACTAATTGCCTCGCTGACTCCCGTTGAAGAGTTCTCCTCTCCCGAGTTCCGCCCAGAGACTATTGCTTTGCCGGCATCGAGACTAGGAGCAAATTGGGATAGTAATCACCGACCGGGCGTGGCGCTGCCGATCAACCCTGGATTGATTAGATCCCCGTGACCATCGTGAAGCCCGCTTTGCGGGCTGTTTGCTACCTGGGGGCCAGTCAACGGCATGGATGGGTGGGCTTGGCGTCGTGGCCTTCATGACTAGGTACTAGGTATGGCATGTGGGTGATTCCGCGGACTCTTGGGTCGGTCAGGGTCTCGCATGGTTCCCACGAGGGTTGGATGCAGGACACAACAGGAGCTCTGCAGAATTGCTGCAGGAGTTGCCAGGAGTTATGCAGGAGTTGTCAGGACTTACCAGGAGTTGAGCATGTTGTATTTGCTCATCTCGTAATTCTTCGCTGGCGCGTTCTTCCAAGTTTTTTCCAGGGCATCATCGGACTAGTATTTCTGGTTTCGGCCTAGCACTGGCAAATGGTGAGACGGCGGTCGCTGTGCCGCTATCCGTTTTGTTGGTCGACGTAATAAAATAATGGCATTATAGACCTCGCTTATGACAAACTCGAAGTCACAGCTTCTGTCGAAGCTGGGGTATCTCCAGCAGACGCTCCAATGGGATTGGGTCCCCCGCGCGTCCACCCCGGCATCTCCCCTCATTTTGAGTTCGGGGCTAGAAGGGCTAGAAGGGTTCACCCCGGCTTCTTCGACCAGGGTTGAGATCTCTTGGCCTGGCGTGATGTTCAGCTCGGGGAGCGAAGTGGGAACTCCGTCGTTGGCACTGGAATTTGGGGGTGTTTGCCTGATTGCTGGCAGTGGGTTTCCTGTCGGGGAAGGGAAAGAAAAGCAAAACTGGCATGATTTTTGATCGGATTTGCGTTGGTGATCAGGATATGACTGCTGGTGACGGCTCAGAGGATGGCTCCTCCGGAACACCTACCTATCGGAATGTCCCCGGTTCCGCGTGAAGAGTCGTCTTGACAACGACACGCTATCCTTGACGCGGGAGTGGCCAACGACGTCAGCGGCGAGCCTCCGACCTGCCAGTTGCCCAAACTTACATTCGTCCGCCGCAAGGCCGTTCCCAACGGCTTCTAGCTCGGTTCTACGCGTGGTAAACTACCCCGAGACGCCGGCAGCATGCACCTGTGGCATGATGAGGCATCGCACCGGCTGCCGTCTAGGTTATGGTTACCCCGGCGCTCAATCTCCGGGTAGTATTCGATCCTTGAAAGAAAAAGGAGTGCTCGACGACGACTCCTATCGGGCGAGGGCCTGGTGGGTAATAGCCGGCTCCGATCATGACGGGTAGAAAGCAGGCAATGCAACCCACCATCCGAACTCCGCGTGTGCCCAGCCTCTAACTGGGACGGGTCTCGCCTTAGCCCACCACTTTCGCCCTCACATGTAACTCTGCACACTTTGGACTTGGTTTCGGGGAGGAGCACATAGCGCCAAAGTTTCCCGAACGCTCTTCGCCCAAAAAAAGGGACCATAGGGAGGGAGGGGAGGAGGGGAATAGGAACCTTTGCTCGACCCAGGATACCCCCATGTCTGGAACGCCGATCAAGTAATCGCCGACGGCTTGCGTCGAGCACAACCGCATATTACATATTACGCGGGAAGACGTGCGTCCCTTTTCTCCGTCTTGGGGGCGGGTTCTCTTTTCGAACCTCTTCCGAGGTTGGCTGTGCTGAACTACATCTCCTCCGATTGCCTCTCTTTCCCGACAGCATCTTGTGGCTTCACCCGCCGCGAGGTGAATCATGGCCGACGATGACGAGAGAGGCACGCGGCTCCTGGCCTCGACGTGGTCGTTGGTGGGCGCGAGCGCCATACTCCTCTTCCTGAGGATATACTGCAAGATATGGCGCGGTAGGGGTCTTTGGTGGGACGACCACTTGCTGACCGTCTCCTGGGTATGTGAACTGTTCGTTTCGTCTATATGGTCACATCGAATTTTCCCATCAACCCGAATCGTCGCTCCTAACATCGTTCGTCCTCAATCAAGGTCGCCCTGTTGATCTCGGTATCGATCAACTCCTACATCGTCTCCCTCGGCTTCGGCCGGCACATCTGGACCATCAGCGACGACAACAAGCGCGAGATCAACCTCTTCACGATCCTCGTCGCGACCTTCGGCATCATCGCAACGACGCTGAGCAAGTCCTCCTTCGCCCTCACGCTCTACCGCATCGTCACGAACCACTGGACGCGGTACTTTCTCATCTTCGTCATCGTCTCCATCAACCTCACCATGAACCTCGTCTGGATCTTTGGCTTCGCCAAGTGCACGCCGCTCGCCAAGGTGTGGGACGGCAACGTGCCCGGGGTTTGCTGGGACAGGACGCGGCTCGTCAGATATCAACTTTTCGCAGCGTGTAGGTTTTTCTTTCTTTCTTTTTTTTTGGTGCAGAAGACCGGGGTCGCGATCTATCATTTTCTTCGCCCGATATGGGTGGACAGGGGGGACAAACAATTGACCATCGAACAGATTACTCGGCAATTCTCGATTTTGTGTTGGCCTTCCTCCCGTGGCCGATCCTCATGCGAGCGACGATGCGCCGACGTGAGAGACTCGGCGTGGCGATTGCAATGAGCCTGGGAGCCATCGCCGGCGCTTGCGGCATCATCAAGTCCTGGCTCGTCCCGCGGATGACGAGCACCGACATCACGTACGACCGCGTCGACCTTACCATTTGGACGCTGACGGAGCCCGCTGCTTCCATCATGGCGGTGTCGATACCCGTCTTGTTAGTTCACCACCTTTTGCTCAATTCAGTTCTTAAGGTCCGACTAACCCGAATATTAGGAGGATGCTGTACCGCGAACTTAAGTCCAGCGCGCGCAGCTACGCGCGGAGCAAGTCACAGACGAACGCCCCGGAAAGGACGAAGCGGTACGGACAGGGTACGCATTACGGACGGAATTCGGTCGTTGTCATGTCTACGGCGGGATTTCAGGAGTCGCAAGAGGCGCTCAAGGATCCGGAAAGCGGGCAGGTCACGCCGCGCGGCATCATGAAGACGGAGGAGGTTAGAGTGCGGCACGAGACGGCGCCGCCGGTCGATCCGGTTGATCGCAAGAACTCTATTGAGATGGAGAATCTGAGGCTCTGAATGACGAGAATAGAATATTGACCATGACAGAATAGAATCGGACACGACATGACATCGGAATTGGTGAAAAGCGGGTATGCCTGGCAAGCTTGTCAGGGAAGTCCTACTAGCACGATGATCACTTTCGTCTCTGTTCGACGTCGGCCTATGACGATCTACTAATCGATACATGTTCTCCCCGGCCTGAGCAGTCCCGCGAAATATGCCCGAGAATTCACAACGGACCGAAGCCCCAGTGAAGAATCAACCCGACATGCGCGATCACGGTCTCCAGTTTCCACATCTTCGGCCTAAGATGATATTGTGGGTTTATCCTCGCTGCCGGCGAAGATCGCCGGCAGGGTGGCCGATGCCTCAACCACCGGAGCGGAACTACGCAGCTCCGTATCACGCTCTGAGCACGTGACCGGCCTCGGCGCTGGTCTTGATATCCAGCGCCGGTAGGCTCCTCCTCCTTTCTCAGACAATCAATCCATCTCCATCGCAGTAATACGTCCCCTACGTGACGTACGCTGCCACTCCGCCTGTGAAACCAACAGATATAGTAATAGAAATAACAGCGCAATAGGCAAACGATGAATACGTCAAGTATACCCAGCGCCGTATAAAACCAGAGCGCGCTGGCCTTAGCCTCTTCTCGCCCAGACCACAATCTTTGTCCGATCCAAAAGCTGCAGTGCACAGGCGAGACTCGCCACTTGGAGCAGTAAACAAACGTGAGCCTCCAGAGCAGACGGAAGGTAGAGTGCTTACTGTATGCATGCATATCCGACGTAAGTGATAAGCAAGCGAGAAACGGAAATACGAGACAGACAGAGGTGATGGACAGAGAAAAGCAAACGGTTGAGGAGCCGGTTGCTGTGAAAAGGTAGCCCAACTCGGCCCCAGGGGGAACCAAATGCAGAACCAGAACCAGAAATCGCTTCCTCTCCCTAAACTCCACGCCTTACTAAAGTGAGAGTTTCGTTTTATCCCTTCGTCTCCTTTCGATCTTTATAAGCGGCCCGATGCGAAGAGGCAGCAACGCAGTTCAGGAAACACTACCTGATCGATCGGGGCTTCCCGTCAGGGCTGGTCCGGAGCTTGACATGAACGTCTTTTTCTTTCGAGTCGCAATGGAGCAACCGCCAAGGTGACGAAGCCAACCGCCTATGTTAGTGATTGCTGCCATGTCCGCCCATCCGCATGGACGAATCATCCTCGGTCGTCTTCAGCAGACCTAATATCGTGACTCCGCCCATATAATTTTCAGGTCCACCCCTCTATGCCCTCGGAATTCTGCCATTCAGCTTTGCTTTCAGGTCTGCCTCCTTATCAACAACGTGTGGGGCCACGACCTGGGAACATCTTTCGCGCCGAGCTCGTCTTGCCATTGCCTCCTTGTACCTTATGCGCGGGTAATAAGCAGACGAGAAAAGGAAATAGGAGGCGGGCAGAGGTGACGGACGGGAGAAGGCACGTCATGAGCTAAGAGGAAAGGGAAGCGTCCTGTAGCTGCCACACACCGGCTCGCTGTCTTCAGCTCCGGTGTGATTATCCATTGAGTTAGAGTAAAATACATTAAAATACATTTAGCCCGAAAAGCATGCACCATTCACGTTGTCTAGCTTCAGGCACTCACAGGTCTATGAGATTAGCTTAAACAGATGGCACAGGTGGGGGATCAGATGTTGAGCCCGGATCTACCAGACGTCCATGAAAGGGTTTTAGAAGTTGCCAATGCAGACATAATATTGGATTGAGCAGGAAATGCACGTAAAAAGTGCTTAGGTTCGCACTCGCAACTATGTCGTGCAGCGCTGTGCATAATCACTGCACAATCTTTGCGGAATCACAACCAGGAACTCCGTATGGGTCGTGTGGCAGTCCCAAGTTATCAAAGGTATTGCTTGTGTGATATTATTATTCGTCAACATTACATGCAGCCCATTACACTGTATAAGATCGAGCGGCAATAGTACATAAGCATCTCCATCGGCAATCGACTTCATCCAAGCAACCAGTCGACAACTCGCCGACCGGAGCTGAAGCTGACCAGCATCGCGGCGGTCAGGCAAACTCAGACCAAAGCCAAGAAATCGTCTACCTAGGGGCGGGTGATCCAGACCAGGAGGTTGCCGTTGCCGTAGGCGAACTCGTTGCCCTGCACCGTGTTGTCGGCGCGGGTGCAGTGGTCCATGACGAAGCCGGCGCCGCGAGCGACATCATTGCTGGTGGGAAGAAATGCGCGTTAGCGAGATCTTGCCTCTGAAAAGAGCCCAATCCAATGGCTTCGAAGAGTGAGAGAGGGGCAGAGACTTACCAAGCAGACGAGGTGGGGAAGGCGCCGCCCCTCGCGCCCCAGACCCTGGCGTTGCCGTGGATGCAGAAGTCGACGATGCCGGGGACGCTGCAGGGCGCACTGCCCCTGCGGGCGATATCGTTGATGCACCAGACGGCGTCGGGGACCTGTCGTTTGGTCAGTTTCTGTCAAGTTTCGAAATGAAAAGGGCAGGGGGGTTGCGCTGCTTACAGATGCCTCGTTGTTGGGCCTGGTGTTGCAGGCGTAGCGCTTCTGCAGGGCGTTCTCGCCGTCGGCGGCGGCGGCGGTCTCGTTGATGGAGGCCTTCCAGGCCTTGACAGCCTCCTCGGGGGTGAGGTTGTTACCGTCCGGGTTGGCGATGATGCCGTCGACCCACTTGCCGAAGGAGAAGAGCTCGACGGTCTCCTCCTTCTGGGTGGGGGCGGCGCCGGTGAGCTGGGCGAGGGCCAGGGCGGCGAGGGCGGAGAGGGCGAAGTTGACCATTTAGAGAGGTTATCGAGGAGAGAGACCGGAGGGTTGTTCGGTGGGAGTTTGTCTTGAGGGTCGGAGCTGGAGGGTGAAGAGGAGTGGTGAGGGAGTGGTTGAGTCTACGGTGCTTCCGTCATGATTATATACTCGATCTCGAGGGTAGGAATCCAGGCTACTCTCATCCGTTGTCTGATGTAATTCGGGCCAGGCCCGGGACGGCGATGGTTGCCGGCCGAGAGTGAGTTGTTTACCCGCAATGCCAAAGATCCTTTGCGACGACCCGCATCAGAGACAACATGCGAATCCTTCCACTCGTCTAAGGAACATGTACCCCACCCACGCGACCCGGGACATGCGGCTGCGCCGTACGCTACACCACTCCCGCTTGAACCCGTGCCTTTGGGATTGCTTATTTACACCTCGCCCGGGGAGCCGCTTGCGAATAAATGACCGTTCTTGCGAGAGCTTAAGCCCCGCAGACTTTGGGGGGGGGGAAATTCGATGATGGCTGAAAGTTATAACGACAAACAATAGGCCGAACCACACGTTCAAGTTTTTGTAGATGTTGATGTTCATCATCGTGGAAGATGTCAAAGCTTGAATCAGTCCAGACCGTCGGATCCCCATTGCTGCTGCCTATTTGTCCCATGTCTCTCGGTAAAGCTCTCCGAGAGGAGACGATGAAATAGACGAGAGCGTCGGACTCGTCTGAAGTCCCACAATGTGAAGTCTCCATACGGGCTGGAAAGTCAGTGCTCAGGGCCGAAGTCTCCAGTGTTTCCCAGCCCAGTGCCCACCGGGGAGCACGCCCGCTCAGCTGTCAGAGAGTGTTTGATAACTCTTTAGCGGGCCCTGATGCAACGTCGTCAACACGGTTCTCCAGCAGGCAGAAGTTTAGGGCAGACCGTGTATTCGGTTGCGCGGAAGAAGTTGAGGGCAGCGCCTCTTATCCTCGTCGCTTGTTTTCAGAGGCCGCACTTTGACGGAAGGAAAGCCCAAGTGAAAGACATGATCTGTGCAAACCAATTTCTACAGCTTGGTATATGCAGAGAGTTATGTCCTGGAATCGCTCAGACACGTAGATGCCGCGGTTCCGGCGTGGTGGGCCGCAGAGCTGACAGCGACCCTCCCGAGTCCCCGGTTGCGGCTCCATTCGCTCGAATAGGCTTCGAACCGACCGAATACAGTGGGCTGGAGTACCTGACTAGCCCACGCGAAGGATTCGCTGCGTCGATGGAGCAGTGAGCTGAGGCCCGCCAGGACGGCATGACTGCTCGGATGATCGGGGTCTTTCATTCCATACCTACCATTAGGTTGAGTGTTTCACATCCCCTCCATGTATTCCAGCCTACTACTCTTATTGTTACTGGTTTCCATTATCATTGTTACCTGTCATTGTTACCGTCGCCTGTCATTGTTAGTATTGCCTTTCGTTGTTACTGGTATCTGTCATTATCACTTTCATCCATCATCGTCACCATTATCTGTTATTGGTATTGTTGCTTGTAGGAGGTGGGATATTCAGTTTAGGGGTGTAAAATATAGTCCCAGGATGATTCCGCCGTTCCAATTGCAAGGATAGAGGGCTGAAAAGAGCAGCCAGCGAACTGAACTAAATTTCGGTGGTCTTGTTCGCTCTGGCGTTTTCTAGGTTCTCCCGAGAGCGAGGAAAAGAGAAAAGGGGGGCGGACATTGAACTTGCTGGTATGCATGCGGCGCCGGAGATGATGACTTTTTGTATGACTGCGCCAAGGATGGGGACCTTGCAGGATATCAACCTCCATCAACACGGATATTGCGAGACAGCAGTGCCTTTTATTTAAATGAAAACTACCGGAATGCCCATGGAAAGTAGCAGGGCCTTAAGCAAGAGTCTCAGTGACTACAGTAGGTGAGGCGCAGTGACCATGTAGACTTGTATGTTTGAATCTAGTTGTCTTTAAGTGCTGGTTTCAAACACCTTTTTCATTCACGAGAGCCAAGAGAGCAGTTAGTACCTTCTTACCTATGGGAAATTTTCTTTTCCAAATATAAAGAAGTCTTCTTTTTCTTTTGAAGATAAAAATTCAAAAGTTTTGGTGTTTTGTGGATATTTGAGTTTTTCTCTGTTCCTGCCTATTTTGTTCGAAGGTAAATCAGGATTCACCTCAGCACAACAACCCATACATGTCCTTCTTTGTTAGCATTCATTCTCTTCTTCTCCTTACAACTTACCAAGTTTTGCGCCCTTTGCCCTAACGAAGTAACGCCACGCCGTTAAACAATACGACAGCAACAACTTGCTATTTATTCCTTGCGGAGCTACTTTCCTTCAACATGCCCCCCTACAACTTATACGCTGATCTAGGGCCTCTTTTCCCCGGACTCGAGATGACTGAAGACGTCAAATTTGCCGCCAACGGCAACCTTGACGAGCTCATCTTTCTGAGAATGCAGCTGAAGGCCAACGCAGCTGCCAACAAGCCCAGCGTCGCCGCTCCGGAGGGCAAGTTCATCAACGTCAACCCCGCAGCCCAAGAACCGTTGTTGACCAGCTTTCTCCAGATGCTGCCCCCAGCTTTCTGCCAGTCAACACGCAGGAGAAGCCCAGCGTCGCCGTTCCGAAGGGTGAGTTCAACGTCAACCGAACAGCCCAACAACCGTTGCTGACAAGCCACCTACAGATGCTGCCCCCAACTACCCGCCGGACAAGATGCAGGAGTATAGGGAAGTCATGGCCGGCAGGCTCGTTGAGGCCGTCTCGCAGGGCCGGCTCCCCAGCGACCCGGATACCTGCCAACGCTACGGGTTCAACGACTGCGGCACCGCCGCCAACGCACATAGGCTCTTCGGCGCCTACACCACCCTGATCAAGAGTCTCAACGTCGCGGCCCACGACTTGGCCATGTGGGAGCCCCAGCAAGGAGAGAAGAATTTGGGCACCGTGATCCTGACAAAGTTGCTGAGAAGGGAGAAGAACAGTATCAGGGAGATAAGAAGAAGGCAGGGATGAGAGGAGAAGGGCAGTGACGAGGAGCGATGAACAGTGACGAGGAGAGACGGATAGTGACATGGAGATACGTCTTTAAGTAGCTCTTACGACGTATCTCAAATACCAGTGCCCACGATCGTATCATCTTCTTCGATGTGATGTGTGTGTTGTGAACCTGGCTACTAAGTTAAACCATTCGACTTCCATAAGAAATCTCAAGATTGGGGAAGGAGCAACGGTTACTCCTTCCATTCGCAGCTGGCTGTCATGTAATTCTTTCAACAAGGGAAGGGGGCAGTTCTAACCCCCCACTACCTACCCACAACACACACACACACAACTTATTTCTCCTTCGCCTCCTCTCTAACCCACGCTTCATACCTCACTGCCCTTCTCTCAGACACATCAATTCTCTCTCTCCAACATCATGGATCCCTCCGACGTGATGACGCCCCCCGGAACGCCCACGGCCACGACCACGACCACGCCCCCGCCGACCATTTCTCAGGCCCCAACCGCGACGGCCTCCACGCCTTTCACCGCCCATTCCGGATCCAGCAAGACCTCCTCCGAGCACCTATACACCTGCGCCCGCAACCACCGCATGCCGACTAACCCGCAGACCCTCGCCGACTTCCGCTTCGACAAGTTGACTTTCGCAGCCGACAAGACAACCCTCCTCCGCATTTACGGCATCCTCGTCACCAGCTTCAGCGTCTCCCCTAGCGAACTGCGCGAGTGGGTGGTCGGAGGCCTGCAGTCTCTCGGCCGGAACATCTGGGTCGAGCTCAGCACCAACGCCAAGCTCGTCCCGCGGGAGTACTTGCAGTTCGTCGTGGACAACCAGCGGCTCTGGGATCTCGAAAATGAGCTGCGCCTCGACGCTGACTCCGGTTCCGAGGCGGACGAAGAAGACAAACAGGAGCTGGACGAAGAGGGCGGACAAGAGCCGGACGAGGAAACCATTATCCTGATCGAGGACGACAACGACGACGGAGACGCGGCGCAGGCGGGACCGTCACCCAACACTACTGAGAAGAAGGATTTCGTCCCCGGCCGCGGCGGCAAGGGCGGCGATGCCAGTGGTAGAGGCGGCAGAGGCGACAGAAAGAACACGGGCGCCAGGGAGACGAAGAAGCGCATCCTGATCAAGAAGAAGCGATGGGTTCCTCTGCACATGCGCAAGGGCAAGTCGGGCAAGGACGGCGAGAAGCGGAAGCGAGATGATTCGTCCGACGAGTAAGTCAAGCGTCCTGAAGCTGGAGATCACCCATGTTCATGCCGCTTACAATCACTGCTCTTGCGTAGGGGCACGCCGAAGCCGTCGTCGAAGAAGGCGAAAAGCATCTCTTCCTGAAGCATCAATCGAAGCTGCCCTCTAATCTTCTCGAATGCTACCTCCGCTGCGTTGTCGCTTATTCTCTCGCATTTACAGGGCCAAACTTCCAAGAAGGTGAGCCAACATGCAATCTGTAGTCGACAAACGATCAGCTAACTATGCTCTGAGGCACAGGTTTCTAATTCAATGCTTTTCTTTCGATTTCACGTTCGAAGCTGCCAAATATCCAACCAAACGCAAAAGCCATAATCGACGGTCGTCACACATTTATCAAGCAGGTTACAGAGTCCGCCATGACCTAGGGTACCGAGCGTTGGCAAAACAAGTCTTTGATTTATGGAATCTCGGGGGAATTTGGTTGCAACTCGACATCTTGTTTTTCACGTTTGGAGTTCGGGGAAGATCGTCAGCTGCACTCACTTTCACATTTCTTCATCGTTGTTTATAGATCTGAATTCTTCCGTCGTCCTTCTGCTCGTCCCCGTTGTTGAACACGTCGGTCTTGGATCGGTAGGTGCATATGGCTTGACCGGCAAAGGATCTTCCTAGGTGGGCGTACCGTCCCTATTATATATGACGGACCATGCCCGGGCATCCCTGACCACGGTGGACCGCCAACTTCAAAACCTGTCGCCGCCAGACTTGAGGTCGTAGCCTGCATGCCGGGCTAACGCCCAACATGGGGAGGAGACAGCATTTGCATTCTGCTTGCGTAGCAGCGCTTGCGTCAAGGGGGAAGAAAGGCTCTCCGGTCGACGAACCAACCCGGTCTGCCTGCCAATCACAGAAAAGAACTCACGGCCAACTTGGCTAGACGCCGATCCGAAACGCTGACAACGTCGCTCGGTTTTCCAGGGACTCACGTTGGATGCCCTCAGGTGTAAGTCCCTACACAAGCAGCCTACAAGATTCCCAATGTCGCCCGCCCCAAAGGCTCTCCCATTCAACTGATCCGCATCGGAAAGGAAACAGCCCAAGTATCACACATGAAAAGTAATGCCAGCGGATTACGGAAAGCGAATTGCGGGAGACGGCTTGTCCGCTCTGATTCTCCGATGTATCCGGAACGCGGCGAAGCCCCTGTGTAGTGACGTCGCTTACATAATCCATATCGTCCTCACGCGCCCACTCCGCAACATCACGACACATGCTCGATCCCGTGGGTTTGGTTCTCCCTCATCTCCCTGAAGGACCCGGTGGACAGACATACTCATATAAACTTCGTACCGGTTTGAAAAAAAAAATATGGGTGGAGTCCCACGAAAGTCCGTCAACTCCCTTCCCCCCCGAAAAAAAAAATTCAACCACATCAATGTTTCAACTTCATCCAGTTTCCAATGACGCAAAGTGCCTGAGAACTGAACCAAGAGAACTCGTTCGAGTTGGCTCAACGGCGTGAAGAGAAGGTTTTTTTTTTTTGGCCGACGATGAGGTTAACCCAGTGGCTTTTCCACCGTTTCCAATTTCATGTTTGGCAAAAGTCTCAAGTAAGTGGATTGGATCCATTCCGATGGCCAAAAAAAGGGCGCCAAAAGACCCTCTCGCGACGCCACGGCCTTTGTGTTGCCAGTATCTCTGTTCCAACGTTACAATCAACTGCGGTGGCTTTGCCTCCATAACTGACGCCGAGGTCACGACGTCCCCATGCGATGAGTATATCGACTAACCACGTGGAAAAACATCAAGGGTAAATCGGTCTTGTGGAATTCTATTGTGGAAAGAGAAAAAAATGCTCTCATGATCTACCCCACGAGCAAAATGTAAAATTTTTCATTGATAAAATGCTGATGATTTTTTTCTCTCTCTCTTTCTCTTTTAATTTCTCTTTTAATTTTTCTCTCTGTTCGTTCCTCGCTCTCTGTCTTTATACTGTTTGCAGTTTTTCAAGGCAAGTTCGCGTCCCTCGTGGGTATCCCACGATCATCCGATCAGTCTACCGAATACTAGCTAAACTTACCTAGACGTTACATCCGCGATGGCAAAGCTGGGAGATCTACCCTGCGAGATGATCATCATGATCTGCGACCTTCTCTGGCCGCGAGATGCTCCCATCGCCAAAGCAATGGACCTGAAGAAAACATCCGGAATCCGCGAGATGCTTGGGATCCTCACCGAGGGCCGGAAAGACGTCCTGAACCTCCTGCTCGCCATGCGAACACGTGCAGAGATCGACTGGGGCTTTAACAACAGGTGCTGGTCGATGCACGTCGCCGCGCACTACTATGCCTATCAAACCATCGGCATAGACACGGCGTCCATGAACCTCGCCGGCCTCGTTGGGCTCTTGCGACACTTAGCCTCGCGCCCTCAGAAATGCTCCTCCGTCAGGCGGCTGCTTCTGAATGTCGGCTGTGACGCCCCACCCCGGTCGATCAAGGAGATTGAGATCCCCTCGGACGACGACATCGCGCTGGTGCGCAAGCAGGCCCCCCGGGCCGGACTGGCCTTCGATGCCGGGCTTTGGAAGGACCCAAGTACGCCCCGGACCACCGGCCACCCAGACAACGACCGGATCATCGACGAAGTCTCGGCGAAAATGCGCCACAACGCCAGGTGTTTGTCTGTGA
>WIGM01000361.1:19515-43055 GCA_014235935.1 Colletotrichum musicola | reverse complement strand
TTACTGCCGAATCGAGAGGACACCGACAACAACACTTGGCCCTGCGGGCATACCGCCCGGCCAGCGCGAGTTGGATCTAGAATCAATGGACAGGTGAGAATTGCCGAGGAATCGTCGTCAATCATCAATCAGCATTGCGAATGGCGAGGTATCTCACAGGATGTAAGTTCGCGGGGCAAAGGCTCAAGTATAAAAGGAGCCCAACAGAGCTCCGAATGAGTCCGGTTCGGCTCAGAACATCATCTTACACAGCCAACTCGAATACATACCTCATTATTCAACAGAATCAGCTAGCACCACCCAGCCTTCAGCCTACACTTCAAAATGCCTACCGTCTGCGTTCTCGGTGCCACTGGTACACAGGGCGGTTCTGTCGTTGACGCCCTGTTGAAGAACCCCAAATGGCAGGTTCGCGGCTTGACCAGAAATGTCAACGGGGCAGCGGCGAAACGCCTTGCCTCGAAGGTGTTTTCTTGAACTTCCCATTTGGGGTCAGGAGGAAACCATCTCACACGTGAGATGAACAGGGTGTTGAAGTTGTGGCTGCGGACGCGGACGACGAATCCCCTCTCGAGAAGGCCTTTGAGATAAGTATCTGTACTGATGGAGCAGTGGCACGCTAACTAAGTCGGAAAGGGTGCCCACGCCGTCTACGCCTTCACCAACTATAACTGGTAAGAATGATGAGCGGTCTTCCAGACCGATATGTGTGTCTGAAGGATTTCTGACTTATAACTAGGGCCGAGGTTTTCAGGGTCGGCCGGGACGGAGCCGGCGAGGCCGAGCAGCAACAAGCCTTGAACATCGCTCGCGCAGCGGTCAAGACCCCTACTCTGCAGCACTATGTCATGAGCTCCCTTCCGCCCGCGGGCAAGGTATCCGGGGGCAAGCTGAAGGTGCCGCACGTTGACTACAAGAACGCGGCGTACGACTGGATCAAGGACAACCTTCCGGAGCTTGCCCAGAAGACGACGCAGCTCTGGCTCGGATGGTACCCGAGCAATGTTGTTTTCGTCCCGATGATGAAGTTCGCTCCCATGGTGAGTTCGCAGTGGTCGGAGACTGAAACCACAAGAGCTTTATTTGACTAACACCGGCTTAGCCTGGTTCCGACCACCCGTACCTCCTCGCGCAACCCAGCAAGCCCGAGTCGATTCTGCCGTCCTCTGGCGACGTCAACCACAACACTGGTGTGATGGTGGAGGGTATCCTTGAGGCCGGTGCCAAGGCCTATGGCAAAGTCGCCGTTCTCGTCACCGACTACCTGAGCTGGGCGGAGCTGGCGAAGCTCTGGGGGAAGGTGACTGGGAAGACTGCCGTGTACGCCGAGCTGTCGGACGAGGCCTTCGCCAAGGTCTGGGGTGTGGCTGGAGAGGAGATCGGCTGCCAGTTCCGGTGGAGCGAGTCGTTCCCGAGCTGGGAGGATGTTGCCGGCGAGATCATAACCTTCGAGGAGCTCGGCGTCAAGGAGAAGCTGATTGGCACGGAGGCTCTGCTCAACTCCTTGAAGGCTAAGCTGATCTAGCTTTGTGTCTTTATGGATAATGAGCTATAGACTCTGTGGTCATGTCCGGCTGCATTCTCTACCCATGGTATCCGGATTCATGTGGCTCTGGCGCTCCAGCCTGGAACACAACCCCAGAGACGGCAAGTCAGGTGAAGGACCTGAATTCAAGATTGAACGATTCTGATCGGGAGCTATATATTATTCTGTCGTCAATGCCCCATCTTCTCATTCCCGGGTGACTCTAATGCAGGTCCACAACGCTGACATGATGTTGATTGACTCCCAGGCTGGGCCCATCTGCGAGCAAATTAGAACGAACGTGGACATATCAAGACCATATCACCTGGGCTCAAGAGTTGTATGTTTCACAGAAGTGATTTTGTTTGTTAACATAAAGATCTTGCGACAGTTCTAGCCATGTAATGTAACCCGAATCCCAATCTTAGGAAACATCTATGAATGCCCATCATGCATATGCAATAATAATGTGAAAAGAGGACGTAATTATTGAAGAAGAATCGGTGTCTCCATGGACCAAGGTAGGCGGAGGAGTTGAAAGTCATGGTCGACTAAGGCATGGCTCAAGCCTTCTTCTTGCCCTTAGGCATGCGGACCAGCCAGTAGAGTACCAGCGAAGCGGCGATGTTGAAGACAATGTACACCATCCCGATGCCGAAGTCGCGCCACCTGTTGTCGAAGTTGGAGCTGATGGACTTGAGGAAGACGTTGGTGTCGGCGATGGGGCAGAAGCTGCAGTCGGTCGTGGCCTCGGGGTGCAGGAGGTAACCGCCGGCGGCATCCATGTAGCCCCTCATAAAGGAGTCGCAGGTCTGGTTGTCGGGCGGGTTGAAGTGGATGTACTCGTTGACGGAGCACGTCACCTCGGAATTCGCCAGGCCGGTGGATAAGATTGATGATAACAGGTATGTGAACGGCGACAGCCTGTACATGAAGATCCAGAAGCCGGGCATGGCATCAGGGCTGGCGAGCACACCGCAGAAAAGCAGGCACATCATGAACAGCATGTTGGCTAGGTTGCCGCCCATCTCGGCCGTCTCGGTGATGGCGATGCAGGCGTGGGCGAATGTGCAGGTGAAGATGAGGAACTGCCAAAAGAGCAGCCACATGAGACCGGCGCGCTCGCTCTTCATGCTGGCGTCACCGTTCTGGTACAAGCCGACCGGGTAGTACACGCAGATGAACATGAAGACGGACATGAGGGAGTTCCAGGGGATCTCAGTGATGACCTGGGACAGCATGAAAACCTTCCAGCTGTACGTCTTGGAAGGCCGTTCACGGACTTCGTAGAGGGAGCGCTGCGTCACGAAGTGCGGCATCTGTTGCTGCACGAGCTGACCGAAAATCGACAGGATGTTGAAGATGGCGAACATCTGGTTCTGTAGGCCTTGGATACTGAGCGGGGCGTTGAGGAAGACGAGACCGATGAAGAGCGCGACGGAGCAGCAGAGAATGAACTTGGCGTAGATGTAGGAAGGAGTCCGCCAGTACTGCTGGAACACGCGACGGGTGACGATCATCAGCTGGTCCCAGAGAGGAGCGGCAAATTCCTTGTGAAAAGCGGCATCGTCCTCATGTGCGGACTTCTCACGGGTTGCTCCGTCGGACTTAAGTCTCTGGAGCTCGTCCTGAACAGCCTGGTACTCGGGACTCGAACGCCATGTCTGGTGCCAATCCGTCTCGGTTGTCGTTCCAGGGGCAGCTCCGATAGCCGTAAGCATCCACTCAGCTGGGTTGGCACCAGGAGGGCACTTGGGGGCACCGTTTCTCTCAAAGTACGAAGTGAGAACGTGGGAGTTTTCGCCAATGTCGCCGAAATAGACCGTCCTACCGCCCTTGGCCAGGAAAAGGAGGCGGTCGAAGCGTTGAAACAGCATAGCAGATGGTTGATGAATGGTGCAAAGGATAGATTGGCCGGCCTTGGACAACTTTTCGAGCAGATCCAGAATAGCCCACGATGTCTGAGAATCCAAGCCGGAAGTGGGTTCGTCAACGAAGAGCAGCAAGGGCGGCTTCGCAGCCAGCTCCACGCCAATGGTAAGTCTCTTGCGTTGCTCGACGTTCAAACCCTCTCCAAGCACACCCACAACTGCGTCGGCGTATTCGTGCATGTCCAAAAGCTTGATGACCTCGTCGACGTAAGCCAGCTTTTCGGCCTTGGGCGTGCTGGCAGGTTGTCGCAACAGGGCACTGAACTCCAGGGCCTCACGCACGGTACTGGTCTCGAGGTGAAGGTCCTGCTGCTGAACGTAGCCGGTTTTCCGTTGGAAGGACTGGTCGCGAATCTTTCCGTCCACGAGCATCTCTCCCGTAATCACACCCATGGAGACACGGTCCGCAAGACAGTCGAGCAAGGTAGTCTTTCCGGCGCCGGAAACACCCATCAAAGCCGTGAGAGTGCCTGGTTTCACCCAGCCATCAACATGGTCCAGTATTCGTCGAGGTTCGCCCTTGATCTTGATGTCGTAGCAGACGTCGCCCCAGTGAAAGACGCTTGTGGAAGCTTGGATCACACCCTGGTTGCCGGAAGAGTTGCCGCCCTTCTCGACGATGGCCGAAGGTCCAGATATGGAGGCTTCAATGTCGTTCTTGGACTTGGAAGGGGCAGTGACACCGCGGCGGAAGACGAGAACCTCGCCCTTGGACTTCTTGGCGGAGACGTACTCAGTAGCGATGAAGTAGACCATGTGGAGGGCGATGGCGAAGGCGATGAGAATGCCGATGTTGCGCCACTTGTGGGAGTTGAAGTACTTGTACTGCGAGTTGATGTAGGCGTCTCCGCTGACGGTGGAACGGCCGGGGACGGCGCCGACTGTCGAGCACGCGCGGTTGGCCAGTGTGACGTTCTCATAACCTTCAATAGCAGGGCTCGGGACGAAAGCGCTGCACTCGAACTCGCGGTTGTGGAACTCGTTGATCATGAGCTGGAAATGCAATGTTAGCTGGTGTGCTGCTACACGTTCTGGATGTACTGACCGATTCAAAGCCGTATGCCACAGGGTCCAAGTAGTTGATCCATCTGCACCAGCCAAGCATGTAGTCGACAGGAATGACAAAACCAGTGAAGATGACGAGCGCGAGAATGAGGATCGATGCGGGAACCATTGCTTGCGACATTGTGCGAGACAACGAGGCACTGTGTTTCGTTAGCTTTTCTGCTCCCTTCGGAAAACATAGGATTGCGACTTACATTGATCGGAAGAGACCAGACATGGCAAGCACCATGAGGAAGGTGGTGATCAGGAAGAAGAAGAAGTTGCCAGGCTCGCGGTTCAGATTCGTCATGAAGTAAATGATCAAGTCGTAGCAGATGGTGTTCATAATCTTGTAAGGCATGTCGACGAGAACGGAGGAGAACGATTCGGCCGAGGCGTGGTAGAAGGCGTACCGAGTGTGTTTCTCAACGATTGGTCGCTGTGCGTACTGAGTTAAGATTTCGAGGGCGCTTGCAAAGGCATTGGCGAGAATGGCGACGAAGAGAACGGCAGATCGCATGTAGAAGGAACCGGTGGTCTCCGGGAGGTTGTAGAACAAGGACGATATGATGAGAGCGGTACCAGAGTTTGCGAGCAAGGCGAAGATTGTCAACCCAGGGCTTCCTTTCAAGAGCTTGAAGCCACGCCAGAGACAGAGCCTGACTTGCTGGCCGTACGAGAGGATGAAGGGGGACTTGAGGCGCTGGTTCTTAGCTTGGACAGCCTGCTTGTGGTTTCTGAAGGCCTCGGCATCGGCGCCGTCCAGGGGGTGGTCGACCTTAAACTGCTCGATCTCCTGCTTCAGGACCTGGGACTCGCGGCTGTTCTTCCAGCAGGTGGCGAACTCGTCGGGGGTACGGGGAACACGGCCCTCGAATCCGGGTCGCACGACACGTTCGGAGGGTGCCGTCATCGAGGTGAGGAAGTCAGGAGTTGTCTGGCGAGCCGGGCACTCGAAACCGAGGTCGATGAAGTACTGTCTGGCCTCGGTGGTGCGTCCGAAGAAGATTTGCCGACCCTCATAGAGAACGAGCACCTTATCGAAGAGATCGTACGCGCTCTGGGGCGCTTGGTAAATCGAGACGGCGCAGGTCTGGCCGAACAGTTCCGACTGAAGGCGAAGCGTCTTGCAAAACTCGACGGCGTTGGCAGAGTCGAGACCTCTCGTGGAATTATCCCAGCACTGCAAAGGGGCATTGGCCAAGGTAGCCTCCGCAATCGTTACTCTCTTGCGTTCTCCTCCCGAGACTCCACGGATGTATTCGTTGCCCACACGGGTATTGACGGTGTGGCTGATGCCGTACATCGCCATGACCACGTCGCGAAGGTGGTCACAGTACTGGCTGGTCGTGATTCCAGGGGGCAGGTTGCGGGGGCAGCGTGCACGCGACGCAAACGTGAGGGTGTCGCCAACAGAGAGCTGGGGAAAGTGAACATCGACTTCGGCGGTGTAGATAGCGTCGCCGGCATGGTGCTTGTGGAGTTCCTTGGCCGAAATACCCTGGTAGTTGAAGTAGGCACGCTCATCGGTGTAGATACCGTTGGTCTCGCCGGCGATCGTCTTGAGGAACGTCGAACAGCCGGATCCAGGGGGTCCGAGGACGACGAGCATCTCCCCAGCTTCCACGACGCCGTTGAAGTCGCGGAGAATGTCGATGCGGCGTTGACCGCCCGTCTTCGAGGTGAGCTTGCGGGTGAGACTGGGGAGTTCGAGCCAAACGTTGCCGACATCCTTCTGGTAGTCCGTCTCCTTGCCGTAGCCGAAGACGTTCAGGTCTTGGAAGCAGAAGCCTGCCGTACGATATCCAGAGCCGTGCTCGTTGGTGACGTTGGCGAGAGTCTTCGCCCACTTGCGGGCGTTGAACTTGGAGCCGTGGGGGTTGAGGGGCGATTCCGGGTCATCACTGCCGAAAAGGGCGTGGTTGTTGCCGTCGATGTTGACCGCGGAGTGTCGGGTATACTCGCGTGCCAGCTCCTGCACGATGGAGTGGCGGCGCTCTAGCTCGGGGTCGTTGCCATCATCACTCGAAGTTGACGTGTACGCTTCTCCTTCATAAAGGGAGCTCTTCTCGGTTCTCTTGGTGGGCATCGGCTCGGCTGTTGTCGACGAGATGGCGTCTTGCTCGTTGACGAAGGTCTTCTGACTGCCGGCGGGGGACCTTCCGGCCGCCCTCACCGTGTTGTCGTTGTTGAATGGCAGGGCGGGTGCCGACATGATGTGTGATATGACGGCTAGTCGTTGAAGAAGTCTCGGAAAGGGAGGTTCTGGCTGATGGAGCGGTTGCAAGCGTGTGTCTTGCTACCCTGCAAAGCGCAACTTTTATCAGCTACTTTCCCTCTTCCAAGCCGAACATGAAGACTTACCGATCAGCATCAACCAGGTCTTCACTCAGAAACCGATGAACGACGTTTGACTAAACACTACTAGATGATTAGAAGTAGGGGTCAAGGAGATTAAAGTAATGAGACGAGTGAGGAAGAAACAGTTGGGAGATGCCTGAAGTCATGAAACATCCCATGTGAAATAAGGCTAGATTCTAGATTTATCATGGCCTTCACGGACTGCCCTTCACCCCGTGTGTCCACGACCCATAGTACGTAAGGGGTCCATCTTAGAATCCGGTCTGTCAAGTTCGATCCAGAGCCCCGGGTCTTCCGTGCGCCGAAATACGCCCAATTTCTCATTCTTGACGTAGTTTGGGGGGGACTACGTGTGTTTTGCTGGTCCAGGTATGGGGCACGCAAACAGCTGGAGCAAAAATTCTTGCATGTTGGCTCCTCCTGCAGTCTCCCCAGGCGTGTAAGTGAGCGTGTTATGGGTCGCGATAGTGGCGGGCCGTCTTGGCGGTGATCATTACGCGAAAGTCCGCCGTGTCGTTCCCGGGGAGAGATGTGGGCCCAGAGGACTTGTGCGGGCCTTCGGGGAGTTGAAGTGCCCCGAGGCGGACGCCGCTGACCCCGTAATTTTTACCGAGAAGTCCAAATTCCCCAACGTCTAAACTCAACCTTGGTCCATGCTTACGGCCTTAAAAAGACCACCCGTTCGTCGTAGTTCTATTGCTCGGACGTCTTTACAGCTTTCTGCTTTCCTAATGCGGTTCTCAGGCCCTTTTTGTTTGGCCAGTATGTTCCATTACGAGCGGTTTCAATATTTTATCGAGACGTATCCGTACTGTTTCGACCATCTGTACTTGATGGCAACTTGAGATTAACACTTCGTATAGGGCCGTATTTTCACTTTCAGTTTATCAGGTTTGTCTGCATTCTACACTGTGTACTATGAAATGTTCTGACTTACACTTCGACCAGTCTCCAATGACCTCAGCCGGATTGAAGAAATGAGAGCCTGCAAGGACAGCTAACAAACCGAATGCGAAAATTAGTTTGACTCACCCGGCGGATGTCTCGACCGCATCTCGCGGAGATGGGGGTAGGTCCGCAAGGAGAAGCCTGGATGGACCCGACCCAGTCAGCACCCCCTTCAACCAACCACAACCATCTCCCCAGGGAAGATAGCTCCGTGGCTTCGGGGTCCGCTCGCAACACCGCGGATGTCTTTGTCCATTTGTAATCCATGATGCCGCTACGAGCTGTGCATGAGTGGACCTCCCGGCGCTTGCATCAGATACCAACAACCCTGCCCGCGGCTCCCACTCTAGGGCTCGCCCACGACGTCCACGAAGTTCAGGGGTCGAATCTGAACAAAATGGGGCTCAAGTCGATCCGACGGTGCAACAAGCTACCCGGAGGTGGTAAGCCCCTATTTCCGAGCGGCACGAAATCTCTTCACAGAGTTCACTCTCGGCGGCAGCAAATCAAGATCGAGTACACCGCGAGTCTTTATGGAGGGATCCCATTCCACTACGGTCCGGCAGTCAGTGGGGGCCAGCCCAGCTGGTACGGTTTCCATTGGTTGTATTGCTAGGCTCAGTTGTCTTGGGAACGTGCCGCCTCGGCATCTGATTCTCAGATGCTACGCTCCCGGCTCGTCAGCGACCAGCTCGTTGCGTTATTGGGGGGCAAGGTAGCACCCCGTCGTATATCGAAGCCGCCTCGGACCCTTGCCTGCACCCGAAGCGGTCATGAGGTGATGGTTCAGGGTGCGTGGCGGCGGAGTAATAGCCCTGCCGCGGACGCGGAGCGTCATTACCAATATTCTCGACCGAACGGGGTCCGTCACGGCATGTCAACATGCACGGCAACAGGCAATCTGATGCGTCAGACACATTCGGACGCCGAAGGTAATAGTTTGCCTTTACATAGCGCTCCTTCAGATGACGAATGAGAAGATGATTGAACGGCGTCGATCTCGGCCAGGCTGGACAGCAGTTTGCTTCCGTCTCAACCTTCCAGTCTAGCGAACATTGACGCAGACTGTAATTCTCTTTGGGCACTACTATTTCACACCCCCCAAGCTGAATGTCCCACATCCCACAAGCAGCAGTAACAACGACGGACGACGACTACGGACGACGGACAACAACAATAATGGACAATAGTAACAATAACGGGCAACAATAAGAATAATAAAGTAATAGTAATAGTAGTAGGGTAGAATGGCTAGAGGGGATGTGAGATACTTGTTTTAGGGGTGTGGAATAAAAGGCCCCTTTTCGTTTCCCTTGATAACTTTCTAATAGAACGTCATGCCAATAAGCAAACCTCACTGTCTCAATAGCTCAGGGGCCAATATTGCAGTCGGTTCTGCTGAATTACCACCTTTCTGAGTTTGAAGTCAGTCAATAGCTTGTAAAAGTTCATCAGCACGCCTCCTTCCCAATATTCGGTTTTCTCCCAAGCCCAGCCGATCAGAATCAACCGCCCGCTTAAGATAGCTGCATTACGCACTGTTATAGCCACATCAACCCCAAAATCGAAACGTAAAAGTAACAAGACAAGCAGGTCTTCCTTTCTTGAAGCGGATGGGACGAACTATGGTCACTTAGAGCTTTACTGGCCATCTGACGAGTATAGTCACGGAGACTCTTCGATTGATATGACGACCCTCCAATGATTCGAGATGCATACCCAGGCAATGCATCAGGCCAACGGATACTTCTTCTAGCCTTCAATTCACCCACAAAATTGTTCATCTTTGGCATGAGCATTCACAAGGTGTGTTCAGACTTCCAAGTCCCAGCTAAAGTTCCGTATAGTATATTAATAACTACCAACTTTCATTGACAACAAGACCTAAAAGGCGGCACATCAAAAATCAGTCGTCCCGGAGATGGACTCCCACTCGTCCATGAGAGCCAGGGTGTCCTTGCACTTCCTGCGAACCGCAGCCAGACAGTCAGTTCCTAAGACCAGCCTGAGAGGAATCTCCCTACCCTCGGCCAATCCCGACTTAGTCATGACATCCACAACAACGCTGGCGCCCTTGACTGGGTCTCCGGGCTGATGATTGTCTGCAGAGTCGAGAAGCTCCTTGTACTTGCCCGCAGGACCGACATTGTATGCGTCTAGAGACACCTTGCTCTGGATGCGGGCGCCAGGGTTGAGAAACCCCGTACGGAAGTAGCCCGGCTCGAGCGCACACACTTGCACACCGAACGGGCTGATCTCGTCGTGGAATGCCTCGGTGAGGTTGCTCACGGCCGCTTTCGTAGCACAGTACAAGCCTGCGGCGGCGCAGCTCTCCCAGGTGCCGAGGCTGCCAATGTTGACAACAACGCCGAAGCCCTGAGCACGGAGGTGCGGCGCAGCGGCGCGGCAGACTTTGAGAGTGCCGAGGACGTTGGTGTTGAACTGATCAAAGGCCTCACGGGCATCGGCCTCCTCGACAGTGCCCTCGAGGGCATAGCCGGCCGAATTGATGACGTGCGTCACCTTGCCATGGAGGGCAAAGGCCTTGTTGACGACTTCGTTGATGGTGGACTCATCAGAGGTGACGTCCAGAGGCATGAGCTCGGCCCCGGCGTCCGCGAGGGCGGATATCTTGGAAGGATTGCGAGCAGTTGCGATGACCCGGTGGCCGCGAGCGAGGGCCTCCTTGGCGATTTCGAAGCCAAAACCGGAGGAAGCACCGGTGATGAACCAAACCGGAGATTCCATTGTGCTGAGTGGTTGGATGTGAAGGGTAAAGATGCTTTGATCGGTAGATATGATATGCTGTGGTTATTGAGGTTTGCTGTTCAGTGGAACTAGGGCTTGTGTTGTGATGCTGATGGGACTTCCAAAACATATTCTGGACGAAGACAACCTCATCTCTTATAGATTTTCATTTCAGACCATATACCTATGTTGAGAATGCGGTGGCTGCTGCATGTCAGATTCTCAACCTCCAATTGCAGCCAATACTCCGCGGCGATAACCTCGATGAGCGGCTCTCTGGAGATAGTGAAACATGGCGGTCGGTGTATGTATGGTCAATTCTGCGTAGCCCCCTCACCGACGGTGTTTAACTCGACACCAATTCATGTGCTTCTGTACATAGTAGTAATATGGATGCATGAGCAGAATACTGCTTGTTGGCTGAGTGGCTGACGAACAGGGAGTTAATTGGTTCAGACGCCGCCTGCTCTGTGGCTCAGAATTAGGACTCCTAACGCCGAAAAGTCAGGGGGGATTTGGCGGGCCATCGGTGATAGGCGATGCGATTCATGCGTTGGAGTTTAGAGTGTAACCCGAAGGATTAGCCCGGCCGAGATCGACATGTTTGATTGGGTTGGGATTGTATTGCATCGACAATTGATGTGGTGTGAATTGTTGTCTGTGTTTGTCGATGGAAATATTCCTCCCAACAGGTAAATTACATGACCCCAGGAACTCTTAATTCAATGCCGACGGCCGACGGTGGATCTAGCTCCGTCGGTGGAGCCGCTATCGGAATATTTCCACCATGCTCCGACCGCCCTGGCGGGGAAGGACGGGACCAGGAGTGGACCTGAGTCGCACATCGATCTCAGGGTCTTCTTCCTGACACTTTTCCTCCGCCCCAACATGGCTGTCACGACCTGAGGTTCTTTCTGCAAGAAGCCGCCGAGCGACGCGGACATACGAACACGAATACCTAAGGCCGTGGCGAGAGCAGCATGAACCTGCTGCCACCGACCTGGTTCCCGTCACAATGGGTATCTTGAGCTCCTTGCCGAAGCTGCCCCTCGTCGGGTCCATCCTCCTCGTCCTCTGCTCCCTCTTTACCCCGTCGACGGCCTACACCGAGCTCGGTGACGATGCTCTGCGCGCGATTCCCTCTGGTGGCGACAGTTTTGACATCCACGCGGGCTCGCTACTCGCACCGATTCTCATCCCTCGCGTTCCCGGTACTCCAGGCTCGACCAAGGTGCAGCAGCACTTTGTCGACTTCTTCCGCGCCAACCTACCCGAGTGGACGATCGAGTGGCACAATTCTACTTCCAAGACTCCCGCGACCGGGGACAAGGACATTCCTTTTACGAATCTCATCTTCCGACGAGACCCGCCATGGGCCAAGGACGGCGAGGTAGAGCGCTTGACGTTGGTTGCGCATTACGATAGTTTGTTCCATCCGGAAGGCTTTATCGGCGCGGTCGACAGCGCAGCCCCCTGTGCCATCCTTCTTCACGCGGCGAAGAGCATCGAGGATGCGCTTGTGAAAAAGTGGAAGGCGATGGAGGCGTCTGGCGATGCTGGAAGCGGTCTCGAGGAGGAGAAGGGGATCCAGATTATCCTGCTCGATGGAGAGGAGGCTTGGGTCCACTGGACTGATACGGACTCGCTCTATGGAGCTAGGTACGGCTATGATTCGCAAACATTCCCCCTCCCATTCGCTAACATGCGCCGTATAGGGCACTTGCCGCAAGCTGGGAAGCCGAGATCCACCCCGAATCCACCTACAAGACCGGCCTCTCGTCCATCAGCCTCTTCCTCCTCATCGACTTGCTCGGAGCGCCGAATCCGCGCATTCCCTCATACTTCCCGTCAACACATTGGGCCTACCGCAAGATGGCCAAGATCGAGCACCGTATGCGCGAGCTGGGTGTCCTCGAGACCAAGCCTAAGCGTCGCTTCTTAGTCGATAAGGACAAGAAAACCGGCGGTCACAGCCAGGGCTACGTGCTGGACGACCACGTGCCCTTTATGGAACGTGGGGTCGAGATTCTGCATATCATTCCGACCCCGTTCCCCGATGTCTGGCACAAGATGACCGACGACGGCGAGCACCTGGACATTCCAACTGTACGGGATTGGGCACGTATCCTTACAGTGTTTGCAGCGGAGTGGATGGAGTTGGACGAATTCCTGCCTAAGAAGACGGAGGTGGAGATGATGCATGACCCGAGCGATTCTCGCACAGAGCTATAGGTTGGTTGCGAGCGGAGCTAGGTGTTACTTGTGTGACTCTACATGGCTTTGGTTTTGGAGCGTAGTTCTGCCCTGGTTGCAAGCAGTAGATATTCTGACTTAAGCATCAATTACACTGCCAGTAGTTGGCACAAACGCATCCCGGATACACCAGGCAGTACATGTTGTATGTGCCAGCGTCATGGGTCTGGCAGCACCATGACACTGGCAGGAACTCAGGGGCTCTGGCAGTTGGTTTCAAGGCACCTTGTTATAAACCTCATTCAAAAGAGAGATTGATACCGTCAATAAGTCGTGAGTTTCTTCGCTTGGCTTGTATAAGCAGCCTTTGTTGTAGTGAAGTCCTACTGTGCAACATACAGTGCCAGTAATTAACATACGGTGCACCGTATCCCACTATTTATGGCCCGTGCGCTATCGGTAGTTCGTAATGGACACGAAAGCTGTCCAAAAGTGCAGGTACACTGGTGATGTGAAGCTGCCGCGTCCCACACCCCCAAGCCGCGAAGCTGCAACAGACAAGCAACCTAGCAACGATGCGATTCTTCCACTCCCTGACGCCCGCGCTCGCGCTTTTTGCGGCTGGTGCCGCGCAGGCCGCCTCCTCGTGGGGATTCGACAGTGCCACTGTCTCCATTGGAAAGACCACCAAGGAGAAGTACGTTCCCGGAGGGACCCGAGCTCCCACGAGCTCCCAAGAGTGCATTATGGCCTCAAAGCCCAGACAACAATTGCTGACCCAACTTCGTCCTGCAGGCTGAGCGCGACTTCCCCCCTCAAGAGCCCCCTCTCCATCGGAGCTAAGGACTCCCTCAAGCTCATCCTGACGGCCACCGAGGGCGACAAGGCCAAGCGCCCGCACCAGGCCTTCCTCATTCTCAAGGAGACCGAGTCCGGCCTCGAGGCCCCCTTCCCTCTGGAGCTCAAGGAGAACGGAAAGGGCGTCGTTGACGTCGTATGTGGCCCCCGCCGGACTTCTAATACGTCAATTGGGAAGCAAAGCCAGCTGACGATTCCTTGTAACAGTCCCAGAAGGACCTCCCCGTCCAGCACCTGCTGGCTACCAAGCCCCTCCGCGCGAGCGTCGTCATCGGCTCTTTCGGTTCCTCCAAGGCTCTCGACGCGACCGTCTTCGATGTCGAGGTGAAGCGCGACGCCGCCGCTGCGGCCCCGGTCTACGAGGCTCCCCTCCGCTACGGCAAGCAGCCCGAGATCCACCACATCTTCCGCGATGACCCTAAGAGCCCGCCCAAGGTCATCTCTCTGGCCTTTGTCTTCGCTGTTCTGGCGACGGTTCCCGTTCTTGTTGTGGGCGTACGTTCACCCCTCTCATTCTGTACATTCTCGCGGATAAATGCTGACTGAACTGGCTGCACAGTGGTTCTCCCTGGGCGCCAACTTGAACCACATCACCGAGGCTCTCAGCGCCGCTCCTCTCTCCCACGCCACCTTCTTCAGCTCCATCGTCGCGATGGAGGGCGTCTTCTTCCTCTACTACAGCACCTGGAACCTGTTCCAGACCCTGCCCGTCATTGGCATCGTCGCGACCTCCATCTTTCTCAGCGGCAGCAAGGCCCTCGGCGAGGTCCAGAGCCGTCGCCTTGCCGGCAAGCGGTAGATTTGCCCACAAACACACGTATTGCCTGGGACGGAACTACCCAGGAAGCTCGATTCGCAATCATGCGAATGAAAATTGGAGAAGCCAAATCACGCTCACAGCGGCGGGGAAAGGGATCCAAACGTTGAAGAGGACAGGATGGTGGTTTGGAGTCCTGCCTCATTGTACATCAGCATCACGACGGCATCTGGGCATCTGCGGAATGGACAAGACCAAAGGGGGGAATTAAAAAAGGTGAAATGAACCAAATTGGTACTCGATGCCGTCTACCAAAACGCCATGCTCGCTCTACACAATGCACTGCTGTAATCCTCTAACATCTGCCCGACAGCTTAGGCCTTCTCGCTGCACTTCTCGTCACCCTGCCCCAACACCTCCACACTCCGTCTTGCCCCCATGCTCGACGACTCCCCCGCCTGGTAAGCAGGAGGCGGCACATCGATCGAGGCCCTCCGCATTCTCTCCTGCCGCATCTCAATCCCCTGCTCCTGCATCCCGCCGTACATGATCTGCTGCTGCTGGTGCGGCTGGTGCTGCTGGTACTGCTGCTGCGGGTAATGGTAATGGGGCTGCTGGACGCCGCCGCCGCCGACCATGTGTCCCGAGACGTAGCCGGGGTACCTCCCGTTCGAGAAGCGCTGCGCCTTCATCGCGTGCTTGTCCGCCCTCCGCTCGCGCCTCTGCTGGCGTCCCTTGCCGAAGGGCAGCGCGACGCTGCAAATGCCGCAGGGCTGGCCGTTGACTCCGGCGCCGCAGCCGCAGCCCCCGGATGCCGGGCCAGCTTGGTTGTGCTCGTGGCCGTAGGGGTTGCGGCCGGCGGCGACGTGGACGACGGTCGAGACGAGGCCGGTGATGAGACCCATTTTTGGTAGTTTATGTGTGTGTATGTGGTTTGTTGGGTGATGTGGGTGAGGTTGTTTGTGAATGCGGCGGTTGTGATGTGCTTGTGATGTGCTTGTGATGTGCTTGTGATGTTGGTCGCGATAGGCTTCGGCGGTGAATCAGTGATAGAATGAAGGATATAAGTATTCAATTCAAGTTCGAGTCTTGATGTTCTGTGATGCTTCTCTACAACAGCAATGAGGAAGAAGGAAATCATCGCCCTCTTTATAGTGTACCTGTCCCATTCCTGCGCTCGTTCTCGCACAAGGCACCGCAGCCAAACCGCCATGCCGCCTTCCAAAGCGCTAGATCTCCCCTTTGGGAAACCCATTCGAAAGCGCAGCCAGAGCTCAGCGGCGCGCCTCGGGGCCCCACCGCCAAGCCACGGCGAGCCATGTGGGTCGCCCGGCACCGACGTGCCGGGCCAGAGTGGGAAAACGGACAGTGGGAGGCTTCGAACAGCCACGGGGGATTGGGAGCGTGTTCCAGCTCTTTCGCACTCGGCTAGGAGTCCAATCACGGAGGATGAAGGGGAGCGAAGTTGGCTAGCGTCGCATGAGGCAGACGACGAGTGGAAATAAGCTAGGCACGGGATCTCCGGTTTAAGATCAACAAGCGCGATTTTGAAAACGGGTGGAGATGTAGTTGATGCCGGGGAAAGACAGAATCTCCAGATATTCAAGGTATGGTGCTGTCGTCACTGCCCGGCAGCTGTGCATGCGTATTTACGGATGCTCATTTATACTCGTGGGCAAATTTGGTAGCGATACTATCCAAAGAATTCATAATCTCATCGTCGTTCGGCGCGTTGTCGACGCTGCTGTGCGTAGGTGCCACTGGAGGCTGCGACGAGCTCCCACCAAGCCCTCATCAGCGCCATGCCGCCGTTCTGTGTTTCGGGGGTTCGTCCCCTTCCACGGTCATTGGGGTCGCCGCTCATCGAGGTCTTACGCCGTTCGCTTCGGTCATCGTCTTTCGCTTCTCGAAGTCCCTCTTTGTTTAGGCCGAGCACTTGCTGTTGAGACTCTTCCGGTCCGGCCATCCCCAGCACATAGCTTCCGGGCTTCGTCGTTTGCGCCTCGCCGTTAGGTGCCCAAACCTTGTCTGGATTGCCCTTAGCCCAGATGCCGTCATCCGGCAGGCCGTAGTTGCGGTAGTCGGTCACGTTCGGCTCGTTGCGAGGAATGCCATCCGTTTCCAGCGTCGGCTTGACGTTCTGGAAGATGCCTGCACCCCACCAGGTTCCGAACCGCCCTTCGCCATCTCTGCTTAGGAGCGCTGCCTTTGCGTTGTGCTCTACCCATTCCAGATATGCTAGGCATGCTGATTCGTGAGCCGTCTTTATTTGGTCATACGCCTTCGCATTCACCGTCATGCCAGGCTGGAAATCAGCGGGCTCGAGGGGTTGACAGAAGGTTACGAAGTGGTGGAAGAAGATGCCCTTGAACGTTTGCCC
Organism: Colletotrichum musicola; assembly: GCA_014235935.1. NCBI lineage: Eukaryota > Fungi > Ascomycota > Sordariomycetes > Glomerellales > Glomerellaceae > Colletotrichum > Colletotrichum musicola. The sequence goes on along the minus strand of WIGM01000361.1, from coordinate 26,310 downwards.
GTCCTGGGAGCAGGTCGCGCTAGCGTCGCACCGGTCCTCCATGATACCACCGCGGCCCAGTCCTCGCCAGGGAGGCAGATAACCGGGGGGAAGGTCCGACAAGTCGTCGACCGGCTTATTCAGCTGCAAGTCCCAACCCGAAGCCTTGATAACCGCTTGAACTAGTTTGTGCCCATCCTCAAGATAGGATGCGCTTCCGGTCGCAACCCAAAGACCACGCTGTCCCGTCAAAAGAACGCCTTGGTTGTAAGTGAAGACTGCCTCACTGCGCTGGTCACAGTTCGTGTTACCTTCCTTCGACTTGTCGACATGGTAGCCGTCAACGTAGAGGCCAGCGTCGTTTGTCATGTTGACCCCGGCGAGCCACTTATAACCCTCGATGGCGGCGGCAAGGTACTTGGGCTCCCTCGTGGCTTTCGCACCGCTTCCGGTTCTGACCCAGGGGGTCGTGTTGTTGTCGCCGGGAAACCAGAGATACATTGAGATTGAGGCCGCAATCCAGAGCTCATTGGTGATAGCGTTCTTGTAGGGCTCCAGGCGGGGGTTCCAGTTCATGCCGCCACCGCAGAGGCGCGTGTCCCAGCCTTTGGATCCGAGGTCCCAGAAGATTCTAGCTCTGTGGGCGAACGAGGGGATCCAGTATTGTCCATGCCAAGGGCCGTTCTGAAGGGCATCTCCGAGTCCGGGTGTTGCACTTTCGTTGAGTCCCGGGCGAGGGTAAAAGAGCTCGGTGTGGATGTCAATAAACCGAAGGCCTTCAATCCAACCCAGAACGACCCAAAGAATATCGTCAAAGGCCTGGTCCTCTTGTCAGCATGCGGATTGACAAAGGGCTAGGCTGGAGTTACCCACCTGGTGACGGATCGCAACGTCGTCCTGGCCAAAGTACGAGGCCACGAGCTGGGTGAAGAAGGTGTCTACCAAGTTTCGCTTGGCCACCTTGTCGGCGTTTCCGCCGATGTCGAGAACAGCCAAGGCCTCTGTCAAGGACGTCAGGGCTCCTGATAGCATTGTCTCCATGACGGCGGCCGTCCAGTCAATGGCCTCGGGCCAAGTTCCCTGGTCAGCGACAAAGAAGTCATGCTGCATGACCGTAAGGGCCTCGAAAGCCGCCTCGAGGGGGTCATTGTCGGATGCAGAGGGTTCGGCGTGTGTTATTTTCGCGGCTTGCGGTGCGCGCAAGAAGAGCGTCGGTTGTTTGGCCTCGCAATCGGTCGGGGGCTGGGATTCGGGGTAGAAGATGGGGCAGTAACTCTTGGGCGCATTCGGAGGAGGAGGAGTCGCAACGAGGGCCGCAGCAGGGCCAGCCAGAGCAAGCACTGCGAGGCCGAGCTCGGATAGCCGAGAGATCGATCGGGTCATGGTTGCTGAATTCGAGCAGGGGTTTCTAAATCTATATTCAATGATGCGAGCAACGAGCTCTCAAGAAAGCCGCTCATGTACAGCAGCAGCGCACTGCCATGTTCAGTGAGAATTCGCAGTCGCCTCGGCGAGGATTGACAGGCGGGACGGATGTTGTAATTGAGCAACAGTCCCGCGGTAAACAGTAAGCATGTAACGAAGGAACAAAGCCAAAAAAAACCACACACAAGTGAGAGTAATAGAAAAGAAAAAAAGAGGCACGGCAACGGAGGGCGGGACGAGGGACAGCTGCGCTGAGTAGCCGGGCGGTTTGGCGATGGCGGCGAGGCCAAGCCAAGCCCACTTTACCAGGTCAGATCCACCTGCACGAGGCACACGATTGGTTCCAGAATGGTGCACCGAGGGAGGAGGAGGGACGCTGAAGGAGGGTGGGTGGCAACCGCTACGGTTGAATGTGTTCATGCGGGGCACACCCAAGACCCTGCGCTCTGTCAGTCACTGGTCAGTCACTGAACATCGGATCGCCTCTCTTGTTCTTCAACAAGACTGCCACAGCTTTTTTGGCAGTGCATCGCTGAAGAGTCGATGATGCCATGTGCTTTCCGTACACTACTGATGCGCCCCGCGGATGCCACATGCGCAGAGATCGTCCTGTAAGCCCATCACAAGCGGTCTCTAGACGATGCATGTCTCTTGCGTTAACCCTGAATCTGTGCCACTCCAACTCAAGCCTCGCCAAGCCTCCTTGCCGGCGGTGTGAAGCCCACGATGGCACAGCCCACAGACGGCGTGATCACCTGCCGATACCTGTCGACGGACTAGGCGGACCTGGTGACTTGCATCGCATCCGGCCCTTCGGACGTGGCCATCAGGAAACAGACAAGCAGAGAGGCTTTTAAGCATCGTCGACGCCGAAGCCACAGCTAATAAGTACCTGCCAACTCCTTTCTCTCACGCATCCTGAGATGGAGGGACGGATATGTCTCGGGACCTTGAGAAAAACGGGGACTGGCCCTCTACTCCGGAACGGCAACGAGAGCCGTTGAATCGTGCGTTCGGGAATGCATAGCTAGGGTGAAACGGACTGAGTCGCTCTTCTCAAGCTGCATCAACCGGTGCTCGACCACAACAATCTGTCTCATAACTACCGCCGGAAGTGGTTGTTATTTTGCTGTGGTGTCAAAGGGTATGCCCGCCTCCGATTAGGTAATTTACCTACCTTGGGGAGGTAATTACTAGTCGGCGCCTTATTCAGCGGTGCTGTTAGCGGGGAAGAGGACCCTGAACTCCAGGAGTCGTCCAGAAGCCACAAGTTACAACTGCTAAAGTGGTCCGTCCAAGCAGCCCTCACCGAGGCTGACCGACGGCGGCATACGTAATTAAACGAGGAGTTGATGTTCCACCCTGAATACCTGCTGAGTATGGGCCTGAGACAACTTCAGGTACTACCTACCAGCCTCTATCTTTTTTTTTTTTTTTAGTTGCAGCACCGCGACTCGCTTCCAAGCAGACAAAGGACGCGTTTCGTCCTTCGTGCGTGTCTGGCGTCTTGCTGCTGTCCGCTTACGGGAACGCGCTGCTGCCCGTCTCGGTGTCACTTTCCTCTTGGTGGTGATTCGCTGACAAAGTGCGCTGGGCCGGAACATTGGAGGAAGGACGCTGGGAAGCAGGGCTGGCGGCCCCACTAACTTGCACTGGCGCCACGCCCAGCCCGCCAATTGTTTACACGCTTCAGTGATGAAAGTAAACAAACGATCCCTGCACTTCGCAATTCACACTTTGGGCACGTTGAGCGCTTCTTCCTTCTCCATCTCTCGCCCCGAGACTCGACACCACTACTCTGGACATCTTTGTCGAGCCATTGCGCGCGCCTCCATGTCTTGAGCAACCTTCTCCTGCTCGGTATTGCTTCTCTGCAGTTTTACAGTTGACCTGGCCCCACCCAAGAGCACCGAACTGCCGACGCGTCTGAAGAAGCTGCGCGATCGTTGTGAATTTCCGATTCTACCTTCCGCCGTCGAGTTGCCTCCCGGAAACCACGCCCGACGCGTGCAGAGGCAGCCATGGAGACCGACGCGGCACACAATCGCTACCGCTCTCGCATTCTGAGAGAAATGAACGCAAACCGCGACAACCCTTTCAACTCTCCGCCTTCATCAACTGGCTCTCACGGCACCGTTAGCCCGACAATGACCTCTGTTTTCTCGGATGTCGAGGGCGAGTCCACGCGCAGACTTAACGAAGACATCGCCCGCATTGTTGGACCTACCAACGGCAGGCTTCAGTCCAACCTGGAAGCTGCTCACCGCAAATGGCCGGAATTCTACGGCATGCCCAAAAACGCCCCCGAGCTCAAGATACGAGGGGCCGCCGCCAAGGCTTCTGCCTCTGCGGGCCACAAGGAGAACGTCTCCCACAAGAGCATCGTCCAAAAATATCTCTCAAACATCGACGACACCACACAAGATACCTGGCAGGGCTCTAAGCGAACGCGTGCCGAGATGCAACCCCGCGTCGACAACGAGTCCGATTTATCATCCAACGTTAGCAAATCCCCCTTCCGCTTCGACATTAACGCCGACAACTTCCGCTTCAACCCACACCAACAGCGGAACCAGAGCCCTTTCGCGAAGGGTCATGCCCGCACGCCCTCTGGTAACTACAAAGCTGCCCGACGAGCTTCCATGGCCGCCAAGAACGACCGCCGGAAATCCGACTTGTTGGCACCTCCTACTCAAGCTACGCCCATGCATGCACCCGAGAGCGCACCTGTGAACAAGGCCACGCCCGTTACGTTCAACACGATTAAGAGCACGTTCCCATCCCCAGCAACGACGGACAGCCCTGGCCAGAACGGTGTCACGTCTCGGTCATTCTTCATGCCCGACATTTCTCACCTCAACGACTTCATCTCCGGCAACCTTCGCTTCGACGGCGCAGTGCAGAATGGTGTTCCCATATTCGTTAAGCATGGCCGTGTTCGCGACCGCATCGAGACTCAACCACCTAACGACCATGCCGAGGTCGATGGACTCGCAATCCCCGAAGACGAGGAGAACATTTTTGTGTCCATGGATATGCTCCGGGACGAGATTTGCAACCTCCAGGAACACGACGACTTGGTCCAAAGACATGCCTTGGATCTCGAAGACCAGGTGGTTCATCTCCAGAAAGAGCTTAAGCGGCTGAAGGGGCGGAAATATGTCGACAGTGCCATTGGTTCTCGCACTGGCTCGGAACCCGAGACAGCAGCCGACGAACGATACCACGTGGAGAAGCTGCGTAAGTCAAATGCGTTGTCGAGAACCGATTGACGGTCACTAACGAGAGGCAGAACTCGAGGCCCAAATGGCGTCACTGCAGGCGCGGCTAGACCAAGCGACAACCCGCATTGGAATGAGCGAGGCTGAGAATAACACGCTGTCGATCGACCGGGATAGGGCCATGAAAAAGCTCCAGGAGGCATGCGTCAACATCGGCGAGCTGATGGACAAGATTGAAATGCAGGGCAAGGAGCTTCACGAGACCCAGGAAAGGCTCAACGCCACGCTCGAACTGAACGAGAACCGCGAAATCGTCCGCCAGACAACTGTCAGCGCCAAGCAAGGTCAGAACGCTCTGCAGCTCGATTACAAGTCGCTCCAGGCAGACAACCAGAGCCTTCGTCGAGAACAGGAAACTCTGCACCAGGAGCTCGAGGAAATGCGAGCGGACAACAACTCCCTGCGTCGAGAGCAGGAATCTCTCGTCAGCGAGAACCGATCCCTGCGTAGCAATGCCCGGTCGCTTAGGGCCGAGAACGAGGATCTCCGCCAGAGCGAGGCCAACGCCAAGGAGGACCTTGAAGCTGCCCGAGATGAGGTCGAAGCTTTGCAGGTAGAACTTCAGACCATGAAGCAGGAGAAGTCCACTCTCAAGGAGGACAACGATAGTCTCGTTCGCCACAACGAGAAGTACTTCAACGAGAACAAACTCCTCCGCCGTGAGAACTCCGGCTTCGAGAAGAGCATCCACGACCTGCACGACGAAAACATGCGGCTGAAGGAAGAGATCGAACTTCTCAAGCAGCAACTCGACCATTGTCGCCCCCTAGGCAAGACCGAAGACTTTTCCATGCGCCTCGACAAACACCAGCAGGAGGATGAAGAGGAGTGGGAAGGGGAGAACATGACCTCGGGGTTCATTTTGCCGGACATTACTATTGATAATACTGAGAACTCAAGAGTCCTTGATGTGACGGAGGAGAAGGAGACGCCGAGGCGCGCCACCCCTGGCCGGAAGACGATCGAAATCACCGAGACAACCGAGCATACAGACCGCGTGGCAAACGAGCAGGACAACACCTTCCAGACTCAGAGCTCTGTCGCTGTTGAGCCCCGCTCAAAGAGGCGGACATCCACGTCGGGAGCCCGAAGCACTTCTAGCCAAGGACATAAGGTCGCTTTCTCTCTGCCCGAGCGATCTGCCGCCAGTGACAAGAACAGGAGGGCATCAAATGTTGCTAATAAGGGCAGCAAGAGAATCAGCACTTCTCAAACAACTCCCAAAGGTTCACTCAAGGGCAGCGCCGTTCCCGACCTGGATCTTTTCCAGGCCGATGATGAGGGCACCATGCAGTCTCCTGAGAACACACAGACCCACTCTATGGTCATCGACATGACGAAGAGTAAGAAAGAGGCATCAGTGAAGACTCGCACCGTGCGGCAGGAGACCACAAACACGACGAAGAACCTGACCAGTCAGAGTAAGAAAGCTTCATCGGTCAATGCTACCCCGAAAACCCCCCGCGACAAGTCAGTCACGATTGATTTGATCACGCAGGGTGGGCTCGAAACTACCACGACCACGGAGATCAAGGGTAACTGCCCAGCGCTTTCCCCGGATGCGCGCCGGGTTCTGGACAGTCTTTCGGGACACAGCTGCAAGAACTGCATCGTATGCACCCGGATCAAGACCCACCGTGGAACGATTACTCCGGCCGACATTGCGGAAGGCAAGAAGCGCATCAAGATCTCCCGCCCGGTCCCGCCGTCCGACCAGTACAAGCGGCTCGGCATGTCCGCGGAGGACAACACCATGCGACCTTCCCAGCACCCGGGCAACGCCCTGGCGAAGGTCATCAAGGGATTGGAGGACGAGTTGGAACACATGAAGATGGAGCATGCGAAGATGCAGGCTCGATACGACCAGCATAACCCCGCCCTCGGCGAGAGCAGGCGGAAGCAGCTGCACGCGGACATCCAGGTCAACATGAGCCAGCAAGAGGTCAAGAAGGGTCAAATCTACGCCCTCTACGACGTGTTGGAGGGCCAGAAGCAAGTTGGTCAAGACATGTCGGAGGAAGAACTCGACATGACGGTTTTCAGCATTACAGGACTAAGCGTCAGAGAGATTACTGACCAGATCACTTGGGAAGGGATTCAGTGTTAAGAC
>WIGM01000361.1:0-19418 GCA_014235935.1 Colletotrichum musicola | reverse complement strand
TGACGGTTTTCAGCATTACAGGACTAAGCGTCAGAGAGATTACTGACCAGATCACTTGGGAAGGGATTCAGTGTTAAGACGAGCCTGGCAGGGCTCAGAGTTTGTACAACGACGCGAGGCGACCTCGCGTGGCGTTAATGGGGGGTTTTGGGCTTTTTTGGACGTTGATTGGGATTCAACCATCAGGTCTTGAGATCATCACTGGAGATTGTGGAAAGGTTATGCGTTCGGTTTAACATGTTTCGTCCGCTTGTATATACTAGACCCTTTGGCACAAGAGGTCGTTTATGGACAGGAATTATACCCCGGGTCAGAAACACGCTCTGCTTGCTATCATGTCTTTTGTGCCACTGGTCGAGAGTGCCAGGTTCTCTGCAATTCACCAAGGTGAAGCGTCAAGCCAGTCAGTCATGCGTGGGTAAAAGACCGAACGCCATCGTTGTCGGGACGCCTGAAGGCGTTTTTCCGCTATCGCTGCGCATCTCAACACATGTCCTGCCAATCGCTAACCGAAATGACCTCGTCTTCCGCTTTGACGGGGATGACGTGCTCTACAAACAACACCCGCGGTCGACAGGTAAGAAATGCGAGCGACACTGCTCAGTCTGTGCTGGTTGATACCTTCTCCAAGGGAGCACGCGAACTCGTCGCAACTCGCCTGCGCTGCTGACAGCCTGGTCGCATCTGATACCGGAGGATTTCACGAGACACCCAGCACCCAGATCAATGGAAAGCGCAGTGTAAGGCGCGAGGGTCTCTGCCACGTAGCCCAGCTCTCAGACCACCCAGCAGCAGATGCGAGCCTGGCAAGCTGGAGACGATGAATACTAAAATCTCTTCTTCATACCGCCGCGCAAGGCGACGAGCACAATGAAAAGGAAAAGCACCAGAGTGTTTAGGACAAATCAAAAATTGCACCCACGATGGCCCCGAAGGGCAATCGAGTAAGGTCGACTCCGCGATGTGCAATGCAGGTCTCCCTCGCTGCCGTTCGGATTTCTTGATCCCCGAACGGCTGAATAAGGTAAGTATGAAGAAGAAAAAGAGAGGAAAACAGACTGAAAAGTTGGGAGGGAGGACGTGTTTATATAGATGTTGGGAAGCGGACTGGGTGGGTCCGTTTTGGCCTCAATCACTCCTCTAGGCAACCGCGTGGCTCGTGCGCTGGTGGCTGTCTTGCTTGGTTGTCATTGGTGGCGCGGAAGGTACTGTTTGACTTCACCTCTTCCTGTCACATCGCAGGAGATACCTGGGTACGTACCTATGGCTGGCTGCTGGAGATTGACCTGCCTGTGAGAAGAAGTTTCTGGGAAGTATATTCGACATGAGCTCTGTGTTGAGCTGGAGTGTACTTCCGCGGTCTTGGATTGTACTGGGTCTTTCTCGACTACTGGTTGAGTACCTAGGTAAGCTGGAGTAATATCAAACGCAACGAAGTCCTCTACAGCTAATGCGAAAGTTACTACCACACGCTTCGCTCTCTGTTCGCCTCAACCGCAGGCAGATGGCTCAACAGTTCTACAGCAAACGCGGCAGCCACGGCAGCAGCGTGCTCCTGCCACGCCTTGTTCTTGTGGGAGTCGCAGTAGTCGCAGATACCACGGATCACGAGGCAGGGAAAGTCTAGCAGAGCCGCGGCCCCGGCGACCCCTATCTCGTAGCACAGCACGTTGGCGCCAATGTCTGGGCGGTGGAGACTGTGTCGCCAGAAGGGACTCGTTATGACCATAGGTCCGGACACGATTAGCCCGTAATGAATCTTCATCTCCCTCGGCTCTCTCTCGATTATTCGTCGCGGGTCGCAGTAGTCACAGCCAGGCGGTGCCTTTTTGCCGTCGATTCCATCCCAACTCGGGCCGGGTCCGATGACGTGGTTGTATTTGGCCTCGAATAGGACGTCCTGGAGCGAGCTGGACTTGCAGTGCTTCTCCCGCAACCTCGGCCACTTGGTCGCCATGGCCTCAAGATACTTCGGTATCTTGGTCCCGTTCATCTCGTGCTCAGTCTGGAGCACTGTAAGGCGGTTGAGCAAGAATCTGGGCGGGCTTCTCATGTTCAAGAGTCCGTTTCTCCTGAGGCCGTTGGCGGCCTCAACGATATCGCATTGCACCACGCCGGGAAGGCGGCCATTCGGCACCCCAACGACAACGTCACCGAGCCTGATATCAGACGAATTTCCGCTGTCGTCGCCGGGACCCATCGGTCCCCCGCCGCCGGTGCCCACCATCAGTAGGAACCTCAGGCTGCGGAAGCTGGGGCTGGAAGCTCGGGGTGCTCCTCATCTAGCATGGCCCTTGCCGCCGTTTGTTCCATGGGGAGGGAGCAGGCCCATCTGATCACCGTAGCCCTAGAATTCGAACAGCGAGTCGGCCAGGCGCCATGGAAAGAAACATACCGGAACCAAAACTGAAGAGGTGGAATGGGGCCAACTGTTGATCTGTACCCGCCCCCCCTCGAAGACGCCCAATATCATTTTGTTGGCGGCGTTTGACCTGCGGTGTAACATAGGTCGCCTGTATCGGGGCGGCGCAGCGGCGCTTCGGGGAAGGAAGTGGTGAGCGCGTAGAGAGTGCATCATTTCCCGCGTTGGCGATGTCCTCGTTCCTAAATCGTACACTCTTGACTGGTTCCGAGTTTATAAAGAAGCTTGTTTCATCACTCGAAGTTGCGAACGTCGTGTATCTCAAGGGATGTGGCTTCATTAGACATTCATCTACTCGTACTATCTATATGCTCGGAGCAAAAGATTCGAAAGCAGCGCAATGCGCGTGGGTATAAAATAAAGGAACCTTCAAAGCAGAGCTTGCCGTTCAAATCCAGAGATCATTCATCAAAAAAGACTCATCCAACCGTTCGCCAACGCGACCAGAACCACGAGTTCAACAACGGCGCCCCCTTAAGCGCCCGAGGCGGCCCGCTCCTCCCTCGTCCTCTCCTCGGCCAGGGGCTCCATCGAAGGCTGCTGGCCGTTGACCCCATCTCCACTGCCGGCCCTCGGCTCGCGGGGCGAGAGCCTCAGCTTGCGCATGAGCTTGACGGCCGCGCGGTTCTGCTCCCGCTCCTCGGCCTCCCTCTCGAGGACCTCGCGCTCTTTCGCGGCGCTCTCGCTCTTGTCCCGCTCCTCCTCCTCGCGCTTCCTGAACTCCTCGGGCGCGACGATCTTCTCCTTCTTGAGGGTGAGCTTCTCGAGCGTCTTCTTGCTCTTCTGCCGCGACTTGACGTAGACCTCGAGCCCGACGAGCACGGCGTACGACTTGGAGATGGAGACGTGCGAGGTGTCGACGCCGCTGTCCTTGAGGTTCTTGACGAAGGAGCGGAAGTTGGAGGCGGGTGGGCGGTAGTGCCCGCTCAGGGGGGACAGGCTCGACAGGCGGCCGTCCTTGACCTTGATCAGGCCCGCGGCGGAGATGCGGCTGCCGCCGAGGAAGCTCGAGTGCTGGAACGCGCCGGAGGACTTGATTCCCACGTAGAGGCGGAAGCTCGTGTCGGCGACGAAGATCCACGTGTTCTTCTTGACCGACTTGCGCAGCAGCTTGTTGAAGACGGTGGCGGCGGAGATGTGTGACACCTTCTTCACGCCGGTGGCGCCGTCGAACTCGGGCGTGGCGTACTTGGCCGCCCGGTCGGCCTCGAGGGCTGACTCCACCGACGACTCGGACCTGCTGTCGTCTTCGTCCCACGAGGCCGGGGTCGGCGGGGGCATGTTGTCTTGGGACCACGCGGGGGTGGAGTCGTCGGCGGGCACGATGCCGTGGATGCTGTCCTTGAAAGCCTCGGTGGTGTCGATGCGGGCGCCGTTCTTGGCCCAGCACAGGCGGCCCTCCTCGTCGACCTGGACGAGGTAGTACTGCCTCTCCTCGCGCGACAGGTACCGGACCTGCTCGCGCTCGAGGCGGTCGCGCGGGCAGGCCTCCATCTCGAGGTTCTTGCCGCTGCCATAGTCGAGCCAGTAGAAGAAGTTCTCGTTGGTGTCGGACTTCTTCCACTCCTCGTGGTAGACGCGGAGGTTGCTGCCGTAGCGGTGCTTGAGGTCGACCATCTCGAGGAAGTACTGTAGGCCCATCATCTTGGAGTCCTTCTTGCGCTTCTCCTTGGCCTCCTCGTAACGGCGGCGGCGCTCGGCCCTCTCCTCGGGCGACTCGCGCGAGCCGGACGAAGAGAGCGACGAGTCGGAGTCGGAGTCGGAGTCGTCGTGGCCCGCGCGCCGGGCGATCGTCGCGGCTTTCCGCCAATTGTCTCGGGCCGTCGTCGGGCGCATGCCGCCGTCCGAGTCACGGGAAATTATGCTGCGCTGATCGCCGCCGATAGAGATGCCCGCCGCACTGACGGAGCTCTTCGCGCGCGGACGGTTCATCTCGCGGAAGCGAGCCTCTTCGATGGCGGACATCCACCTCGTCGAGGCGTCGAGGCCAAACCCCTCCATCTCTCGCCGCACGCGATAGCCGCGGTAGTTGCGCTGGATGAGCGTCGCGGCCCGTTTCATTGCGTCGCTGTCGCTCCTCCCCCTCGACCCCGTCTGCGACAGCTGTTGCGCATCGCCATCGGCACCGTGGCCGGTGCCTTGTTGTTGGTCTCCATCCTGGGACATGGTTGTGTCGCTGCCCCGGCTCTGCAGCGATCTCCGCTTCGCGGTGCGGTTGTTGCGCTTGATCTCGGTCTCCTTCTCGCGCTGGACCTCTGCGATCTTCTCAAACTGGTGGCGCGACGGCGGCACGAGGCTTTCCATGTACTCCTGTCGCGAACTGTATGTGCTTGTTGTGTGGGACTGGAACTGGGTGAGCTCGCATGTGTCGTCACACTGCGCCGGTGGTGCGGGTGTGGGTGCGGAAAAGTTGCAGTGGGAATCTTCAACGGGTCTTGGCACGGGAGGGCTCGCCGGCGGGGTAATAACGGCGCAGGAAATATGGTGGTGAGGGGTCTTTAGGGGCCCAGACTCGTGGTGGTGGACGTGGTCAGTGCCGTGTTCAAGTTGTTGGTCTTCCGGCCCAGCTGGATAGCAGTGGCTGGAGGGAAGATTATGGTGGTCGAATTTCGTCATAATGGCGGCTGCTGTCGGGGCTGCGACTGCTGCGGCTACTGCTGCTGCCACCGTCGTTGCGGCCGGGTCTGCCCGGGAATGATGGAAGCGTAGGGATAGGGATCTGGCCCGAGAGCCGGTTGGGGCGAACATCCGGTCTTCTGATCGTTTCCAAGTTGGAACTATGATTTTGGGCGATGATGTCCGAGGGGCCTTAGTGCGAAGGTTTGTTTCCGGCTTCCTTTCTCTCGGTGTGCCTGCCTGTTTTTTGTCTTCTTTCTTTCGTTCTTAGTGGGTACCTTGAGGTCCGGTGCTCAAGTGATTAATCAGGCCGTAGTAGTAGTGGGTGTTAGTCGACGAGTAGTGGTGACTTGGAGATGGGGTCGGGATGAACGTGAAGAGGAAAAGGGGAGCCATCAGGTAGATATGGAATTTCGGGTAGGCTACAAGCATATAATAAAGACGGAGAAGGAAGGAAGGAGGGGTCAGGACCAGGTCAGCAAAGAAACAGTCAAGAGTTTGCCCAGGCGGTTAGACCCTTTGGCAGTCGAGATTGATATTAGACGCGTGGGGAACGGTGGGAGATGCCGAGATGGAGCTGTCGGCGTCTCCCTCTCAGTACCTTGTGTAGCAGTCTTTTTCGCGGCGGGAAGAAGGAAATATTAAAAAAAAAAAACAATCAACGCGGCCCAGCAACATACATAACACCACGGGGACCATCCTTGCTTCCTAGTTCCTGGGTCAGAGCTTGGAAGGGGCGGAACCTAAACAGCCTCTTTCTCTCTCTCTCCACGGTGAACAGCATAGCCGGCCACCGCTGGCGTGTAATTCTGGGCCGTGACGCAACATGGCAAGATATTCGAGGTGACATTGTGATCGATCCACCTCGTTTGCCGCCTTCGCTGCTACTGTTGCTCACCAGACAACTCGCTTACTCGCTCTGGCTCGGAATCGGGTATGCGGTCTGAATCCTCTTGATACGCGGCCCACGCATGCGTGAGTGAGAGATGGACAATAAGCGGCCTCTTTGCGGTGTCCGCAGCCCCGTCGGAATCTATGATACGTGTCTGTCTGATAGGGCCATACATCTCTGAAGCATACCATGTACACGATTCACAATCTTGGTGCCATGCCTTGCCATGCCATGCCGTGGCCCGTGGCTGTCCAAACGGAATGCGCCAACGGAACAGCAGAACCCGTAAATAGGTACCTGCTTAGTGTCTATGTAGTACACCAAAGGCAAGGAGGCTGCAAAACTGTTGCGCCTCACCCGCTTTCGCGGCAATGACAAGAGGCACTGCTGCTGCTGGTTGCTGGTTGCTGTGGTACCAAGTGAATAGGTGCCTCGCAACGCCGTGAGGTCAATTGTTGGGGGCCGGTTTGAGGGCTGCGTTAGGCGCTCTTGACCCTCTTGGTGGTCTTGGGGGCGCCTGCCAAATCGTGCGCTGGCCCGGCTAGGCGGCTCGCTAGCCTCCGCCCAGCCCTGCCTGACATTACGCGTCCCCGTCAATCTTGCGGGGGAGGCCCCCTCCAAACAGGCCCTCGTCCAGCTGAGCTCAAGGGAAACTGCAACGCTGCCAACACAACGGAAGATACGTGGTACACAGGTACCGATACGTCTTATGGAGGGAGCACGACAACAACTCTGTTCCATATCACTGCCACTGGCAGTGCCGACACGGCTAGCACGAACGGCGACGAAAACGGTTGATCTCTCAATTTCCCCTTCCATTCTCTCCACTGCCGGTCTTCCTCGCCCCACTCGAACATCCCCCGCGGCCGCCGAGACTCTTCCCGGTTCGGGCTTGGCGACCGCCGTTGAGGGTCCCGTGGAAAAAAAATCGATCCAGCACGCACGGCAGGCCCGGACCCTCGTTTCGACTTGAGGCTATCGCAGCGCGCACACTGAGTCCGCCCTGTGGTCCCACCGAGCGTAGCATCCATCGATCCAGATCCAGCCCAGTCAACCTGCGCGGCAGATTACCATTATGCTTCATGAGTCGGGCTCACTTCAGCCTCAAAGCTCTGAGCAGCCCGATATACTACTGTATGTCCAGGTAGGCAGTATGCCTTATGTGCAGATGGCCCCCACTTCCCCCTCGCCGATTCACCTGAGACTCAAGGTTTTCCTTTCGGGCCCGCCGCTGCGCCCCCCGGCGATGATATACGGCCATCTCCGGATCGTGTTACAGGCCCTTACAGACAATATACAATAAGGTTAAAAATAGGAGACAGGTATTAAGACACTATGTTTACGAGAAGAGAAAGTCCTTGAGTACCGGCGACCCAGAGAACTCGGGATTCAGCATTATACAACTGCCATATGTTAGCGATAACCACAACAGCACCACGGCGTGCGGCGCCGTGCATCCACACGAGACGAGACGCACTTGAGAAAGTATTGCAGCCCTGATCTCCTCTTGTCGAGGAACCGGGGTCTGAATTTCGATATCACGCTCTTGGGCGGCAACGGTGGCACTGCCGCCTCGAAATTCGGGAACGACTTGACGAGCTTTTCGCGCAGGTCGTCAAACTCGGAATAACGCTTCCGAATGTTCATATAGCTTCCCTGGCCGGTCTGTGTCAGCTACGAATGCCCGTCTGCAGAAGGAGAAAACGCGGTTGCTATCACTAACTTGCAGCGTCTCGACCCTGATGTTCCACACGACGAAAGCCCCGATGTTGGTGGCACTGCCATTGACAATCACGTAGTCGGTGATCTCGACGCTCTTCGCCCAGCAGGCTCGGTTTCGGTCGTTGCCGTCGCTCGCCTCGTTGTCGTGCATCGTGATCGCGCCAGCGGGGAGCACGGACTCGGTCGACATGTTAGACACGGAGCGTTGGTGGTGGTTCATCCAGTACGGCGGCGACGTCACGGATGCCGGGCTCGTGACGGACGACTCGGCGTCGCGCGACTCCGTCTCGTCGTCCTCATCGCCGAACAATCCGCCTCGCGTGTCATCGTTGTTCTGGCGCGACAGCAGTCCCACGATGGTGCCATTGGCGGACGCGTTCCTGGGCGATGTCTTTGGGTGGCCGCTGTTCATGCCGCCGTTGAAGGTGCCATTCGTGCGGAACTGGGATTCTATCGCCGAGTCCATGAATCCATGCGCCGAGGCCGCTGCCTCATGGACGGGGCCGTATGCCTCAATTTCGATTGTGGTGCGGTACGGATTCGGAGGATGCGGTCGATGCGCAAAGTCGGTACTTCGGGTGCTGCGAGAGTCTGTGACGTACTGGCGATATCCCAAGTCCGGGAAAAAAAACAGAGACTTGTCACGGGGCGCTTCGTAGAGTCCGGTCCGTTGGATTGGTGCCGCGTGGCTGTGCACAAATCGACCGAGAGTGGGCTCGCTGGCAGCCACTGGGATCGCTCGCATGCGGCACTCCAATTATCGAGGCCGGCGATGTGACGTTCGGGCGGCGATTAGGTCGGGCCGTGGGTGGATGCACATCGAGCAACGGGGGGGATGGATGTCTGGGCGTTTGTAGAGAATCGCAGAGTAGATAGTGTACTAATTGAGATGTAGTGCTGGGCAACCGGCCAATTCACCGACAAACAAGTGGTGTTTTGCTATGACGCTATCCGTACTTCTGCGAAAAGGCTTGAGTTGTTTGGTTTGTCATCGATATCAAAAAACACTGCACTGTCAATTACAGCTTGAACATGGAGGAGAAGCACCTACCACCACACCGCGTCCATCGTGGCTGGGATCATGTGTCGGGGAGACCCGGGATCCTTTGCTCGACGTTATGATTAGGTAAGTTCGGAATAAATCATACCCTCTTCGCTTTCTTTTCGTAGCCGTCCCGTCGAATCCCTACGAACGAACTGGGAAGGTGCGGATATGATGCGATGGATGTCAAAGTCCCGTTCTGTCAGGTGCTATCGGACGAAAGTGGGCCTGGACAGTCATTGGATGGGATTCAGGGCTTTGCCAGGGCGCTGAGCTGCACGGAGCAGCAGCCAAGAACAACACCAACGAGAATCCCAAGGACGGCATCAGCGAGCCCAGCAACGGGGACATCGTCGGTCTTATTTCTCTTGCCACCCATCTTCGTCAGTTCCCTTTTCACACGGCCCGTTCTCAGGCCTCTGCTCTGGAATTCACCGGCCCAGGGCACAGGGCCCTAGCGAGGTGACACCAACGATTCATCAGCGCACCAGCGTCCCGGATGTGGCGTTCTGGACGGACTCCTTCCCAGAGAACATGGCACCGTCCGGGATGCACTCCAGAATCCAGATCCATTCGGGGCAAGCACTGTTCCCCCGCACCATCTCACCCACTCGCGTCTTGCTCCCAGTCGTCGGTGCGGATACGAAGCTGCAGAAGCCCGGAGTCGGAGTGGAGCTGGAGGGTTGAAGGGTAGTGTACCGCCGAAAGTGCATCTTGCTGACCGGGATCTTTTGGCTTCGATTTCGATTCTCCGTCGTCCACCCCCGGCGCGGGCACCTTTTGGCGGCGGGAAGCTTGCTCGGTACTTGCAGAGAGACATGGCTACCCAACCGAGATGTGTAGGTTCGTCGCATGATACGGCAAGCGGACGACAACTGGAGATGCACACGCAGATGCGAAAGCTGTTGACAGGTTGACAGAAGACCCAGCGGTGAGCGTATTTTGTTTCGTTTCGTTTGAGCTCTTGCTACAACGGCCTTGGCCAGTCGACGACTTCCTTGACGTCCCAAGACTACGTTCCGCCTGGATACCGCTCGTCGTGTCAACGCCCGGCCTGGCTCTGGGGAAGACCTACACTACCGGCCTTGAGGCCGCACTTGGACATGGTTGCCGTTCACTACCGGCGCCGTCAGCAGAGACACGGCGCCACAGTTTCCAGGCGCGGGCCAGCCACCTTGCTTTCCAACCTCAACGCCATGCATTCCTTCTCTGCGGTGCGTCGTTTTTCAAACAGGCGGCCTCGGCAAGGCACTCTAGTATGCAGAACTAGCTGCGTCGACCGCCTGCACAAGGCCCTTCGTGAGGGAGTAGGCTGCAGAATACGAGTGGCGATCCCGGTGGGACGCCGTGAACGGCGATATCTACGCAGCCAAGGGGTGTCGACAGCCGCCAAAAAAGCGGCGGTTGGGACAATCGGAAGTTGTTCCGCCAGGGCGAAGGGGGTACAACGACGACTCCTGTCTCGCACGAGTTGCATCTTGTTGCAGGCGGAGGTGGTCTCGTAAGTTCTAGAGTGATCGAGTGGCCCTGAGTGAGGGAGGGTCTGGCCTGTTAAGCAGAAGTTTACTGCACAAAACTCCGTTCTACGGAAAGGTACGGATATGCCTCCACATATCGCCGCCGACGACGTGCAGCTGGCAGGCAAGCACAAGAGGAGAGGGCTTGGCTCCTTGGGCCTTCATAACCGCTGGTGGGATTTCATTTTTTTTTATGGAGAGCGAGGCTTCCAGTCCGTTCTGCAACCTCGTAATCAACAATGGGGCCGGTCATCCGACCTGCAAATACGGCAGCAGAGTGGGAATTTGACTGACTTTGCCTCCTCTAGGCTCTGGCGCGGTCTCGAGCGGTGTCTACGTATAGTGGATTGACTGCTTCCCGACCAACAATCGGGACCCAGACACGGAGTCGTCGTCAGTGTGTCTTGCACAGGATGCGATACGGGCGGGCGAGGGAATGCCGAGCTGACGCTGACGCTGACACTGACTCTGCCTCTCGAATGCAGCAGCGGGACACAGCATGGACGGGCACAGGCTGGAATTGGCCGTGGATGATCTACGGCACCGATGGGATCAGCGGATGGCGATGGACGGACAAGCCGGTTCTCCCAATCCCAAACTGGTCCGGGGCAGCGAATTAACAAGCCAACTGCCAAGTACGGATAATAGGGGGTGTTTTCGTCAAGCAATTCAACGGGCAAGTTATTCGCGTGCCATCACCAGCAGTGGCAGCAGCAGCACAACTTCAGCGGTCTGCACTGCAAATATGCTCGCCTACAGCGGCAGGTTCGGGGAGAGGAGATTCATCTCCGGAGGACCTATGGAACCGTGGACACCCCGATCTTGCAAGCGGAGCAACATGAAAGAAAAAGCAATGCTACTCTACATAGTACCCGCGCACCTAGCGGACAGGCCTGGAAACACACCCCTTTAGTGCCATCGGTGCTGCAGAGAAGGCGCAGAGGCCCTGGAGGTTGCAGAGGGAAACCCCCGTCCAATCCCTGCCCAGCGTTCCACTGAACCCTTCCATCCTCCACTAAGCCTCAAACCCCACCAAAAAAACAACACCGCACCTAACCTAGGGCCCTTGTCAACCACCAGACCGAGCATCTGCCCAACCCTGCCACGGCTGTTGTCTCTGGCTCACCTGCCTGATGTTGACGGGATTGGCACGTTGCTCCGGTGCGTCGCTCTGGAACTGCTGTCGAGCGGGTCTAATTACCTTATATCACAGAGCATGTTAAGGGGGTTCAGCCATCAGTCAGAACAGAAAGACCGGATTTTTCAGGCGGAAACGGAAGTCCAAGACGAAAACCTGGACTTCCGCGATGCTTGCCTCTTCTCGTCGCCAACGCTACACCACCTCCTCGGCGATGGAGATGTCGGTTGATGACTCCGCGATGTTATGGATCACTTTTTTCTCGAGTCTCCATGGTACGAGGCCCCCATCGACGCACCAATGCCATCGATGATTGGCAGGCGGCCAGCAGACCCCGACGAAACCCTGGCCCTGACCACCAGAAGGAAATACGCCGGGTGGCTGGCGTGGAGACGAGCTAAACCCAAATTTGTCCGTTCTCTCCATCGATATCGCGAGCCCGTGGCGTTGTGACCAAGGGACCCCCGGGCCTCCTTTATTTTGGACCTCGAGTGGGAAGAAGCTCCCCCCGGCGCCTGTCTCTCTCTGCACAACGGATAATGCCACCTCCATCGTGGACCATAGACGATGCCCCCATGCTCCCGCTTGGCACCTCTCGCAGGCCTGCCCAGAGAGCCTGGCGCTCTCCACGGCCCTCCTCCTCTCTCCTCTTTACTCACTAGTGAACTAGGCGAGGTACGGCTAACGCTACGGAGGCACCAATATTCGCCTGAGCCGATTTTGCTTGATATGAGCCCCGGGGGTCAACTTCTCTGACGATTCCTCTCTTTCCTTCTTCTCCTCTCCTCACCTCCTCACGCCCGCCTCCTGTCTCTCGTTACACAGTTGAGCCTTCACACAAGTGTCTAGCCCCCATCTCGCACATATATTCTCACTTGCTCTCGTTTGCAGCCCAGGATAATCCGGTTTCCGTTCCTTATTTTTTCGTGGACGATCCTCTTCGACTCAGTCGCTACTAATACATTCTCGGACGACGGCTTCTCGACTTCCTCGTTAGCAACGGCAACCGAGTCTACCACACCCCCCCTTTTAGCACGTAAGTCAAACCCCATTCCTCAACGCCTCGCCCCAACTCCTCTTCCCTCGTTGCCCCTCCCTTTTGCAGCCATGTGCCGCTCAAACAAGCTGCCAGGAGCCTGGTGGAGCTGCGAGGCTGTGAGAGAGTTCTGGAATGCAGGCAGTAAACATACATTTCGCAAGAGATGGACCGTTGCTAACCAGGAAACGGACGGCAGTCGATATTAATACTAAGATTCGACTTTTGCCAAATCTTTGCTTTTTCTCCCACAACACCTTCCCCCAGAACCAGTCCGAATAGACATCACACACAAACACGCGACGACACCATGCCTTCGTTCAAGAGCACCTTCTTCGCCTTGGCTGCGGCCTTTGTCGCTACCGCCCAGGCCGACTATACCATCGACCCCAAGTCCGTGCCTCTGGCCACGAGAAGTACGTTCAGCCTACTGGTCAAGCAACGACCAAGAACCTACGGTGTTAGATGTGGATGCTAACGTGATGTCCCAGAGGCTTGGTGCGCCAACCAGAAGAACACTTGCCCCATCATTTGCCAGCAGGTCGAGCCCAGGACAACCCTGGTGAACGACTGCGACTACGTGAGTACCTAAGCCCAGGCACCTGTCCCCCAATCTGGGGGTCCAAGAGACCATCTGGGAAACGAGCAGTAGACTGACAAGTGTATGCGCGTGCAGGACTCCCTTACCTACGGCTGCGTCTGCGGAGATGGCAATCAGCCCAACATGACCGAGTACACGCTTTCGCTTCCCTACCACGTCTGCCAGGAGTACGGCAACCAGTGCGTCAAGGGCTGCGGTATTGGTGCCAACCAGTGCGCGTCCGACTGTCGCGAGAACCACCCTTGCGGTGCCACCAACCCTACCCGTCAGAACACCACCTCCACCGGCACTGCGACCGCCACCGCGACGAGCAGCCAGACGAGCGGCGCCATCTTCACGGGCATGGCCGGCGACGACAACTCGGGCTCTTCCGGCAGCGGCAGCGGCGCCGCGGCTCTCGGCCTCGGTCGTGAAGCCGGCATGGCCGTCCTCGTCGGCAGCTTGCTCGGCGGTATTGCTCTGCTGCTCTAAGTTAGCTTGAGTGACGCGCCGCGGAGAAGTTGGGGGGATGTGAAGAAGGGGACGAAGGAAGAAGTGTGGAATGATCCGGTTGTGTGCTCTGTCTCGCCCACTCTTTTGAATACCCTCTTGCACAAAGCCTTTTAATCATTTTTATCATCACATGCTCGGCGTTTACAGGCGAGGAAATCTTGGGGGCCCAAAGCAAAACTTGTCTTAGCATCCTCGGAAACGGCATTTTCTTCTTGAATGGACGACACTGGGAAGTACGGGACACCGCTTAACGTCTTTTTAATACATCGAGCAGAACACATCAACGAGAGATGGATGGGGTATAAGAACTTTTGATCATTCAGCGGTTTAGGTAGCTCAGGAAAGACTGGGAAAGGAAAGATCAATGACAAAGCAAAAGCGAACGGTCCTACTTGGCCGCGGCTCCGAGAAAGATCACATCTTATCGTTCCATCGTCCCGATCTTTGGTGCTAGTGTATACGGTGAGCCGGCTGTACTTTGCTAAGTGGGCAAGCCGACCGGAAGACTTATCTGTTGGCTGGGCACGCGACCACTCCTTCTGTCGTCGTCCCGTCCGTGGGCCAGTCCCGTGATGCGGTTCATGCCAGCCGAGCCATCAGGCGAGAGAGGCGATGACTCCCGCGGTCAGGTTGCATTAGCCTAGGGTGAGCTAGGAGAGATCCCGGAACGGAACCCGACCCGACCTAGGCGCGGGATAATAACGGACGGAGGACGGACGTCACAGACGTTCGTGGTTGGCGGTATCGCGGGCACCAATCAGACATGGATAATCTCGATGGGTTTTCGGGTTTCTGAAAAGTAGGATTGCAGGTTAGGCCGACGTTGACCTGAGAAGAAGCAGTGGACCGATGTTGCCACATGCAAGAGCTCCATACTGCTGCCATGGCCGCCGCCGGGGCGGGGGTCACGGGGACCAGCATGCGGCGGGCGGGCACCAGGCCGGACTCCGATCCAGATGGGCCCTTTTTTGAGGCTAAAGGTTCCTGAGGCTGGTATTAGATGGTCAGGGCTCCAGCACGTGTTACATTGCAGAACGGCACTGTAAGTCGAATCAGCAAGCCAACACTCTGACTCTGAAGCATGAGGTTGGTTCATCTTGCTGGCGAGGGCACCGAATACCAGACGGTCGACCATGGCCTTGACATCGCCTTAAGATCTGCCGGGTCCGTGTCTGCGCTGCGCTGGGACAGGGTTCGGTGTGAAGTGATGTTGTTAGCGATGGACGACGTTGCCTTACGGCTAAGCGCCGTAGCCTTATTTCTCAAGTTCGGGCGAAAATACCTAGCGCATGCGCTGGCGTTGGCTTCTCACATGTCAATCGCATTGTCTCTCGACGGTGACAAAGAAAGACAAACCAGTCGACTAGGAGTAGGGGCCTTTGGGGATGTTGAAGCTGCTTTAGGGTCCCTCGAGGCGGCCCCGAATCGACCCAATAGCGAAGACGGGAGGCGCGGTGAAAAGGCGGTAAACGCGAGGGAGATCCTTGCGCGGGTGATCTGCTGGCGTCCGAGGGTGTCTTCTTTCTGCAGGGCAGAAACCTCTCTCGGGCTATTCGAAGCGAAGGGGAAAATCGGGTGAGGAGCTTGGGGCGTCGTGAGCGTGTGTTCTAATAGGGCCTCTTGTCATTTTTGTTGAACGCCGAGATTGAGCGAGGAGGGGCCGTCGGGTAAGGTACGCAAGTTGCACCGGCCGCAGCGTTATTTCAAGGATCAGATTGCTTGCGATTTTGTGATGGCGATGGAGATGGGACGGAACGGAACGGCGGGCTCGAGGCCACCACCACCCTTGGTGATTTGCTGCAGGGGAAGTACAGTGTTGCGAGTCTGCTCTCATCTCTTGTTATTTTTCCACGGTACTTAGGTAAAGTACCTTGAAGCGAGATGGAATGAGAAATCGACAAGAAAGGCAATGGCGATCCGGGGAAATGGGTGCGGTGTACAGAGCAGAGTACAAAGCAACATCTCAGGGTTGTCCGGCAGATGGTACGGTGCCTTGCCTGGAGCGCCTCCATCTGGAGTGTTGCAGTCAGATCCAGGATCACGAGCTTTCCGCGCGCTGCTTGCCTCTAGGAAGGTAGGTAGGTAGGTACCTAGGTAATGTTAGGTAAGGTACCTGCCTACCTCATGATGCACGATGACCGGCCGCGTATCCACGGCACTGAGCCTCTTACTTCCCGCCCCGCCTGGGCGGCGATGAGCTGCGTTCGAAAGGATCTACCACCTGTGATTCGCCCTCGGACGGAAGAAGCTTGTCTTGTCATTTGCTGGCCGCTCGCGACTGCACCACCCACTTTCCCACCTGTTGGAACCCCGGCTACCCAGCAAGGTCAAAGTGAACATGGAAGGCAGCAGGTGCATGTACCCCCGGCTGGGGTACCGACCCCCCCTGCGCCTTGTTCGCTGGCCTCTAAAAAAAAATAACGGCCAGCCCATCCATGATGTGAACCCTTTACGGTCTACCTTGATCCCAAGTTTTTCTCTTTTTTTTTGCACGCGTAGCACGGTTTGCGGTGGAAGTCGAGTACCTATTTCTTTGGCCTCCATCTCGTGCCAGAGATATATATCCTCCCCCCACTGTTGTCACATCCCACCTCCCCTCGGCTTTGGTTCTTCTCCAAACCACTCCTCCCCCTTTCCCCCTCGCCTACCTCCCCCCACTGCCGCCAACGTTCCTCATTCCAGAGCACGCTTCCTCTGACGCTCTGACGCAATTGTTCAGAATGGGCACCAAGGCCTTTGACAGTGAGCATGATCCTCTTCCACTCTTGTCTCCGCTTGGTCCAGGCCACCTCGAGAACACCACAGCTGGCTGGCCGAAGCACGCGACAGCCGGGGAGCTTCTCTTGGGGAGCTATGACGGATCCCCTCCCTGAGAAGAAGACAAGCTAACTCTGTGGTTTCTCCCCATTGAATAGAAACGGCTGCCGCCGAATGCATCTCGGACGATGCTCTAATCCACCTCAAGTCCTACAAGTACTCGGCCGTCGACAAGTCGCCCATCTCCAACTACATCCTCCGCCCATACGTGCGTACCAACCCCTCCGACGATCCCCCTCCCGCCGTGCTCTGCCCCGCGCCTGTCCGAGCGGCTCTGTCTTAGCCAGCCATCCCGCCTAGAGTCTTGCCCGACACCTAGCTAATTCGCCTCGTCGCAGTGGAACGCCGCCGTCGAACTTTTGCCGCTATGGCTGGCCCCGAACATGGTCACTTTACTGGGCTTCTTCTTCATCCTCGGAAACATTGGCCTTCTGGTCGTCTTCATGCCTGACTTGGTTGGACCGGTACGTTGAAAATGACAACGGGACGATGTCTCGCAGGCGCTTGTGGCGGCCCCTGTATGCTGATGCTGTTGTCAGGGCCCCTCATGGCTATACTACAGCTTCGCCTTCGGCTTGTTTATGTACCAGACCATGGACAACCTCGACGGCAAGCAGGCGCGCCGCACCGGAACTTCGAGCGGTCTTGGCGAGCTTTTTGACCACGGCATCGACTCCCTGAACTGCACTCTGGCCAGTCTGCTCGAGACTGCCGCCATGGGCCTCGGCACATCCAAGTCCGGTGTCTTCACGGCCCTCGTCCCGTGCCTCCCGATGTTCTTCTCGACCTGGGAGACGTATCACACCCACACACTTTACCTGGGCAGAATCAACGGCCCTACCGAGGGTATCCTCATCGCCTGCAGCGTCATGGTCGTCTCTGGTATTTACGGCCCCGGCATCTGGACCGAGCCCATCATCAAGCTTCTCGGTGACCACCACGAGAAGTACACCCTTGGCTTCGCCTGGCTTCTGGGCAACTACTCCATTCGTGACATTTGGATTGGAATGATTGTCTTCTCGCTGTTTGCGACCCACGTGCCCTTCTGCGTTCTGCACGTCATCAAGGCTCGTCGCGCGCGCGGCGAGCCCGTTGCCCCGGTCTTCCTCGAGTGGACGCCAATGGCCGTATTCACCTTCGCTATTGGCGCTTGGATTTACTCGCCCTACACGTACCTTCGCAGCGAGAACCACCTGGTGCTTTTCTGCCTCACCATGTCCTTCGTCTTCGGCCGCCTGACTACCAAGATGATCCTTGCACACCTCACGAAGCAGCCGTTCCCCTACTGGACTGTTATGCTCGTGCCCCTCGTTGGCGGTGCCGGCCTGGCCAACCTGCCTCGTCTTGGCCTCCCTGCTATCAGCGCCCAGGCTGAGCTGTACTACTTGTACGGCTACTTCGCCTTTGCTGCGGTCGTCTACTTCCGCTGGGCTTACCTGGTCATTACGAGCATCTGCAATTTCCTCGGCATCAACGCGCTTACCATTCCAAAGGAGAAGCAGCTTGCGAACCAGCGGGCCATTGCTGCCGCCAACGCGCCGCCGCTGACTAACGGCCTGGCGAACGGCATCAAAAAGGAGTAAACAAAATGCCACTTAGCATTTTGGCATGGCCGGGAAGCACCAAGAAGGCTATCAACACCACATCCGAACTGGTCCCGGACGAGTGATGACAGAGGAGAAGGATAAAGATCAAGAGAACAAACAGGACGGGTTTTTGGAGTAAATGATATGCAGCGCACGACTCGCTATACTTGCGAGGGAGGCGGTTGCGAATATTTGCATGGTCGTCGGCGTTGTAGGAAGGCTGATCCCAATTTCAACATTGCATGCGCTTTCATCTTTGCTTTGGCGCTCGAGGACAAGCCTGCCGTGGATACTGGCGTGGCTGGGTTAAGTTACTATTATTACTATTCACAAGACTATAGCGGTCCTTGTATAATTTTGACCTTTAGTGTTTGACCGTTCACCCACTGTACCAGTGAGTTTCTTGTACCGATGGGGTGAACATCACCGGTTCCCGTGTCTTGATGTTTGCCATCAACGAGAACGGCCCGGGTGATATCCCGGAGTGTCTTAATCTTGCGCAGCTCGGAGTTGACAAGTATGTTGCGCGCTCACCAGTTTGACGAGTAACATACATCCTGTTGGTGCCATTACACGATCTTGAATAAACTGACCGGCCTCGCTGAAAGAAAGCAAACTCAACTTATGGTTGTAGATATCGTTATGTCGATAAAATACAACGAGAAGGTTGAGTTGAGTTGTGGCTTGCATAAGAAGCGCTTATCAGGTTGGTGACTCTTCAGAGGACGCATCGCGTGATAATTGATATTGAATACTCCAAGCCACTCTTGCTCCACTGCAGGCCAGAGGGCGTCATCGCTTGCCGATTCCGGCGACTCTCGTCCTATGGACGCTCTCTACACGGAAAACACGGGGGGTTTCCGGCATGTCCGGCTATTCGTTACTAGCATTCTTCCTTGGAAACGAAACAAAAGCACTCCTGTTCTGGCATGAGCGAAAAGACCCTAGAGCGTTCAAAGATGCTGAATTCCCCATGATACGATGTACTACGTTATTACCAACCGGACGACTACGGGTTAGCCCGCGATTTTGATCATGGTGTGGTTGGAGCAGAAGGGTGAACTCCCGGTCTCAGGAAAAATCTCATCATGTTTTCCGAAATCCAGCTGCCCGGGTCGAAGCGGGACAAGGGCAGTCTCAGTCGAGGGACCTGCTGTTGCGATACTGTTTGAGCTTCGATAGACTACGGAAACGGTGGAGGTGAGGGAGGCAAGGGAACATTTATGGCGTCATAGACGTCGCCTGCTAAAGCGCCTCAAGCGCTAACTTTTGGTAGAGGAAAGTCCTAGCTAGAGGGTAGGTACGAATGTACGGGCAGTGGTGATTCCAGACTTCGCCTCCAAGTTGAGAATGCGAGGAAATGCCCCTCCCGAGAAAGCAATAAATAGAGATGTTGTTTGTGACGTAGGCAATCACCGCAAAGTGAGATGCAAACGCGGTTGCAAGACGCGCTCAATGTAGTAGGGTGCACCTGAGAAAATAACGCTAGGAATCTTGGCTTTGGAAGTATCGTTTTCAGCACCTCCAATTTGTTCGC
>WIGM01000360.1:0-43100 GCA_014235935.1 Colletotrichum musicola | reverse complement strand
ATACTCTCGCACCGATGGGAGCACGGCGAGGCGACCTACCAGGAAGTCGGCGACGAGCGCGCCATGTCGCAGAAGCCCGGCTGGGCCAAGATCCGCAAGACCTGCAGCATTGCTCGCCGCCGTGGCATCGGCTACGTCTGGGTCGACACCTGCTGTATCAATAAGCAGGACTTCTCGGAGCTCACCGAGGCCATCAACTCCATGTTCAAGTGGTACGCCAACGCGACCGTGTGCTTCGCGTACCTCTCCGACGTCGATGGAGACCATCCACTCGAGCAATCGCGTTGGTTCGAGCGGGGATGGACGCTACAGGAACTCATCGCGCCGAACTGTGTCGAGTTCTTTGATGGGGCGTGGAACGCTATTGGAACTCGCGAGGAGCTCGCGGCTGTAATTCATCAGCGCACTGACATCGACGTGTCCATCCTGCGCGAGCGATCGTATGTGACCGATATGGGCGTCCGGGAACACCTTGATGACTTTCCCATCGCTGTTCGCATGTCTTGGGGCGCAGGCCGCGAGACAACAAGGGTCGAGGACCGCGCTTATAGTCTCATGGGCGTGTTTGGCATCAACATGCCCCTGCTGTACGGTGAGGGCGAACGTGCCTTCGTGCGCCTCCAGGAGGAGATCATCAAGGAATCCAATGACATGACCTTGTTCGCCTGGACCAGCAACATCGGATCGATACAATACAAGGGGACCCGGGGGATTCTCGCCAGCTCCCCTGACGATTTCGAGCGTCGCGCGTATTCATTGTCGTTTACTCGCCGCCCTGAGCTGAACCCTGAGGTATGTCACATATGTGCTCCTTTGCCAGTACTTGACGGGATGGAGTAGGAGCTGTCAGGTGCGGTTTCAGTAACGAAACGAGATAAGAACAATTGGTTGTGATTGAAAGAAGGACAAAGGTTACCTGTTAATCAAATCATCAGTTCATGGTTACTAACAAGGGCGTCAAAATATCGGCTGGAACCTGTAGGGACTCTGGCCCATTGAGGGACCTGCTCGATGCCGAATTTTACCAGATTCTGCCGCTGGGTTGCCGCTGGTCCCGAAGCGCGCCAGGCTCGGAGCTTGGGATTCTCCTCCACGACAGCGGCGACGGAATTTGGCTCCGTGCCGAGGTTGAGGTGCTCTTAGAGGTGCCGTCATGGGCAGCCCGGACCCTGGGCACCTTCTTCATCCGGAAGTACGGCGACCTGTCCCGGGAGAGCCTTCTTATGCGCTCGAGCCCCCCCAACGAGATCCACTTCATGTTGGCGAGCCCGGAGGTCCAGCTCTGGGAGGCGGTACCCACGGAGCGATGGAGCGCCCAGGGCACCCGTTTTCTCACCGCTGGCCTCGGGAGTTTCACGGGTTTTGTCAAAGCCCATTGCCGAATCTATATGGGCGGGCCGAGGATTTCCTTCGTTGTCTTCTGCGGCTTCGACACGACGGCGGACCAGAAGCTCCAGTTTTGGGTTCTCTCCGAGGGGCGGGAGGAGGTGGTGTACGAGGCCGCCATGGCTGGGCGGCTGGACGATTTTCGCAAATGTTTAATCAATAATGGAAAGTTCTCGGCAATGGATTTGCCTGGGTGGATGGAAGCTCACGTTGAATCGAGTGTCGTAAAAGGCAAGTTAGTGGTCAGCTGCGTCATTCAGGCGAAGAAGTCGGGGTGAAACCAAGTGTTTTCGGCAAAGGAAATGATGATGAATCAATGTAGGGGAAATATCAAGCCTGGAGTTGTCCAATGTTTATCGTTATACTCCAAAACAAGCAAACCTCTATTCACAACTAGGCTCAGAGTAGCCAGAGCCTTAGCCTTTCTCCCGTCGAGGGCTTTCTTTTCTGAGGTCAAGGCTACGAGGGGTCAAACCAAAGGTTCATGAAAACGCCGCAGGAATGGTTGGCGAGCGGATTGTCCGAGGTTTTTGATGGCTTTTCTGGAGGCTGGAACTGGAGCGGAGTATTCCGACCCGCAGCGTAATACTTGGAGCTTCGCACAGTCTGTCTTTCATGCATTGATATTTTTGCCGGTACTTCCCGCGCTGCTATACGCAACTCCACCGGCAGGCAGTGCCCACTTCTCAGCTTTCCCCGACGAGAGTCTCTCTCGCAGCTACACCCGCTTACCCGTATAACCAGACAAGTCCCTGAGCCCTTCCTCTCACGTCCTCCACCGGAAGGCGGGGTGCTTCCAATCTAACCCCTGGATCTCCGCCTCCGTCATGCCCGCGAGCTCCTCCTCGACGCTGCGGCCCTCGCGGCGGCGGTTGTCCCACTTCATCCAGGCCCAGGCCGCGAAGGCGATGACGAGGATCATGCTGGCGCAGGCGAGGTTGAGGCCGTTGCCAATGTGGTAGTCGGGCGCGTCCCAGGTCAGGTAGCTCCAGGTGGAGATTAGGCCGCCTACGTTGCCGAACATGACCTATTTTGCGTCAGTCTGGGCTTCCATGTCGATGGTTTTCAGGGGCATTAAGAAAGGGATAAGAGGAAGAGAAGACGTACGTTCAGACCGATGGCGCTGCTTCGAGCAGTGTCGCTGAGCACGTTGGCGCTGATGTGCGCATTCGACATCGGGCCCAGGACCATGGCGGAGCTGGCGATCAAAAAGGTGGCGGCGTACCGCACCGTGGGGACTTTCGAGGCGAGGAACATGATGTACCCCGTCATGACCATCGGCGCGCTCAACCCGATGAGGACCTGCCTCCGATCCAAATACCAACTCAGCCCAGGGAAGGCCACCGTGAAAAACGCGCCGACGACGTAGGGAGGCACAGAGTACAGCTGCTTCTGGACGGTGGAGAAGGTGGGGTAAATGCTGCTCACGATCGTCGGGAGGAAGAACGCCAGCCCCTGGACTGTGATGTTGTTGAACAAAAAGATGGCGGAGATTTCTAGCGTGACGGGGTTGAGCATGCCGAGGACCAGTTTCCTGCGGTCGAGCTTGTCGACGACTTCGGTGGTGCCGACGCGTTCTGCCTTGACGCGGGCTATGCAGAGGTCCTTTTCTTCTTGTGTCAGCCAGCGGGCTGTTTCCGGGCGGTCTGTGAGGGTGAAGAAGGCGATGAGGGCGAGGATGATTGTGACGATGCCCTCGATTGCGAAGATCATGCGCCAGCGGTGGAGGGAGCCGAAGGAGTCTAGGGTTAGGATCGCGGAGGCTAGGAGGCCGCCGAAGGCGCCTGCCAGGGGGGCTGAGATCATGTAGAGACTCAGACTGGGTCGACCGTTAGCATAGGTTTCTGTCCAACACGGTGATTGACCAAAGGATGGTGTCGTACCGAAAGGTGAGCTCGGCGCGCTTGTACCACCGGGACAGGTAATACGCAATGCCCGGCAACATCGCAGCCTCAAAGATGCCCAACAGAAACCGCACGCCGCAAATCTCGGCTCGCGTCTTGACGAAGGCGGTCGCGATGCTGACCCCACCAAAGGCGAGCGAGGTCGCGGGGAGGAACCAGCCGGGGCCGATCCACTTGCAGGCGATGGTGGCGGGGATCTCGAAGAGGATGTACGAGACGTAGAAGGTGGAGAGGATGATGTTGTAGTCGTAGCCCTTGAGGTTGAGGTCCTTGTCGAGGCCGGCGATTCTGGCGTTTCCTGGGAGGAGGGGAGGGTCAGTTGCCGGTGGTGATAGTGCTTGGGGACTGGAAACAGGAGAAACTTACCGATGTTGGCGCGGTCGA
Organism: Colletotrichum musicola; assembly: GCA_014235935.1. Taxonomy (NCBI): domain Eukaryota; kingdom Fungi; phylum Ascomycota; class Sordariomycetes; order Glomerellales; family Glomerellaceae; genus Colletotrichum; species Colletotrichum musicola. The sequence goes on along the minus strand of WIGM01000360.1, from coordinate 39,426 downwards.
TGAAGCAGAACAGGTAGAGGAGGGCCACGGTCGGGATCGTGTAGAGGTCTAGTTTCCAGCGGAGCTTGCGCTCTGCAACGGGGTCGAACTGGACGAGGGGGTTGCCGTACCTGGTGGTTGGGTTTTAGCATTCTTGTTGATGAAGGAGGTTGCGGGAGGAACTCACTGGTCGGTCGCGACCTGGCCTCTGCCGGCGGCGCTCGAGATGGCTCCGTCGTGGATCGCTGCCTTGTTGATGCCGTGGTCGTCGATGTTGCTCTCGACGTGGGTGCCCTGGGGCGAGTCATTGTCCTTTTCGGCGGCCATGGTTACCTGGCGATGCCCTCGGTCGCGAAGGGAACCTGTCGTTTGGAGTTGGCGTGTTTTGTAAACTCGGCACTTATAGACCCGAGGACAGGCTCTCGTGTCTTTTTGGAGGGTCCTGTCGTCCTGGTCGAGTAGCTTCACGACTGGAGGAGACAAGCGAATGTCTGCGAGAAACCGAGGAGTTGAAGTATCACAAAAGTCGGCGTGAACACAATCACGTCTCACGAACCACAAGAGACCCTACCAAGATCGTCCCTGGAAGCACAGAGCGAGACGAAGACCTGTCACAACGATGACGGGCCCTCTATTTAAAAGATCCAGCAGCTCCGTGGACGAGGTTGCATTCCTGCCGCCGAACAAGTGCCGAGGCCATGTTGTTTCCAAGGTCCAAGGATCCCAGGCATACTCTCTCTTTGGGGATCGAGCTGCATGTCCGTCGTTTCCGCGCCCTCCATCTCTTCGGGGGACCCACGAATGTGGGATTCCTGCGGGGTAGGTCGACGCACCTTCGACAAGGCACCGCACATCGGACCCGGGGAGCGACGGCCGCTTTCTCCTCCAATAGTGGGCGCGGTGACATCGTCGCGACGCCGAGCGACGCAGTCGACAACGGGAGATCAGCGCTGACGATGATGATGCTTCTTTTCCTTTGCGAGAATGGAGTCGTTCATGACATCTGTTCAAAGATACCTACCGCAGACAGTCAGTTAATAGCCACAAGCATCTCGAGGCGGGACGAGGTCTCTCCCGCCCGCGCCGTTCCCCGGATTCTGCGTCTTGCTCCCCCGCAATCCTGGGGAAAAGGGCAAATTAACCACCAAAGAGCCCACTTTGCCCGTCACCGGCTCCACGTGCCCCAGCATGCGCACCCCGGCGCGGTCCTGAGGAGGAGCCAATCAGGCCAGCTGGATTGCGCTGTAGGTGTGTGTGGTCGTCGTGGGCCGCCAAGGGAGATAGAGCAGCTCGACTTTCGGCAACTAGAGTCGGCATCTGTCGCTGTCGGAGGGCTGCGCTGCCGAGCCTTTTGCTACATGGTGTAGTAGCAGCCCGGCAAGAGGTGGAAGACGACGTGATGTTGCGGCTGGCAAGAGGAGGCTACATACACTGAGCGGCTGGGTGAAAGCTTGCGTTTCCGAGCTGCTCGGAACTTCCGCGCGGAAGCAAAGTCCATCGACAGAAGACAGCTTCTCTTCGTGCTTATGGGAATTTCCCAGCTGCATGCTTGGTCTTCGGCTTGCGTCCACCATTGGCTTGCGCTTGAACGGCCGGACGGCCAGCATTGAACTTTCACGGCATCGCGTGCCGGCTGCTGGGTAGACAAGACGACGAGCTTCATTGGCCGCGTCCATTTATGGCATGAATCGCACGCTTGGGCACGTGGTGAACACTGGAAAACAGCAAAGGTGTAAGCGCGCCCTCGGTCAGTCGGGGCCGGACCGGCGGCAGGGACACGGCCATCTCTTCTCTCGGAGGCTAAGGTCCACTGTGGCTAAGCAATGTCAATCTGGGGCAAGCACACCTCGTCGTCCCAACATCGGCCGTCCAAAGGCGGCGCAGCTCGGGAGACCAGCGAGCCGGTGCAGCCCTAGAACGCGCGGGCTTGCCGTCCCTGAGGGCGACGGCCGGAGGATCAAGACAGACGGAAGGTGAATGCTTCCCGGGCAGGGCGACAGGCCGGTAGGTGGATCACGAACCCGAGTCCACCTACAGCGCCACCATAGCTTCTGGACGTGCGGCGTCGCCTTGCTTGTCGACGGTCGTGTTGCTTCGCAGCTGGGTCCCAAGGGATGAACTGTGAACCGGCGCGCTTCGGTCGAGTCAGCCACATGGGCGACATGCGGGGTTTCGAGACATGCCTGTGGGATTGAGCGCCAGGGACGAGCTGCAGCGTTGTTTCGCTCACGATTTGTCTCTTCTGCAAGGCGATCTAGACGCCTATCGCAGAGGCGATTGAATGTCGAGGCGTACAGAGATGCAGGGCATCGCAGGGCATCGTATGCAGCTGCCTCAATCGGGCAGGCCTGGTGCCTTAGATGGAGAACTCCACGGGGGATGCTCCGCTGTGATGCGGTGTGACTTTGGCAGCGCGGGATGCAGGGAAGATGACCAAGCCCGGCGCGACCTGCTTCGATGTCTTTGTAAGCTGGGATTCGAGCGTCGGACACACATGACCTAGGGGAGCCTCTTCATTGGCACATCGAGAGGTGACGATGACTTGGAGATCTGAAGATGGTAGCGTCGTCTAGCACGTGACGGTGTCGCAGCAAACGCGAGGCGCGCGTCACACACTTCGGCGACGCCAAGTCTTCCGGGCGACTCCTTCGCGCCGGACGTCGGTGGAAGCCCTTGGTCTCCGGCCCTGACGTAGTGGAGTGCTCCAGTGGCTTTCAGGAGAGGAGAATTCGAAGAATGGATGCGGCTGGACGTCTGAAGTCGAGAGGGGATTCGAATGGTAGCAACATCGACATGGAAATTGAGTCAGGAAGCGACAAAGTCAAGACAGGCCAAGCTTTCAACGACCCGGTTCGTTGCAATCGAAAAGCCAAGCGAGATCTCGTGGGCTGCTTGCGGCGAACGGTCGAACGCCGCAGACGCCGCGGAGTTCAACGGTGCCGCGCCAAAACTTCCAAGGAGGCGCTCGATGGTCCCGCGATGGTGGAACCTGGCGCTCCTGTTCGGTGCCGAAGAGCTTTGGAGGGGCATCAAAGCCTCCCAGGGACAGCAGATCTGGACGACTCCGGACATGGCCGCCTTGTCGCCGTCTCAAACCCTCGACCGAGCCCGCCGACGACTCCTGGAATGGCTGGTGATCATGGAAGATCAGGGGCGAGGTTTGGGTCGTCGAGTGGGAATGTCGTCAAAGGCGCTGGGCAGACATGGAGACAAAGGGATGGAAAAATACTAGGGCCAAGAAGAAGCTGAACGAGGGTCAGACAGGGGAAAGGCTTGAGGTGTCATTCTCAGCTCTTGGGCGTGTCTCGGAGGACCCTGTCTGTCGGGTTGAGTGACAGCTTCGGTGGGTTTTTTGTGTGTGTTTTGGCGAGGGAAGACACGATGCATGGATAAACGTGGATGATTGGGATGGGTGCAGGTACGACAGTGCTTGATCATTACATAAGGCATGTATAAAATGCACATAATTCCGTGCACAGGGCAGGTGGTTGGTGCTGATGCTACGGCAGTCCGGATGACAGCGCTTGGTGCCCATAGCGGACCGGGGGGAGATCTGCAGTAAAACAGTGCCTAAAAGGTTGTGATCCTTCGGCTGGGCTTAGCGGGTGGTCCGCCGGAATTTAGGCTTCTCGCGCGCCCCAGAAACACTTTCCTTTGCGCTGTAAAACTTTCCGACGGCCCCTCGAAATGCGAATGAAAAGGCTACCACGCGATAGTAGTACTTCGGGTGCAGCGTCCTTCACTATCTCTACAGCGGCCAATATACGGCAGACTTCCGTTAAAGAGGAACGTGCCGACTCCACACGGCCCGGATCATCAGTAGCCGTGCGCTGGATGACGTGAGACCCCCGACCCTGCCACTGCACCTACCATCCATCCCCCCTCCTTGCCTCCCTTCGTCTCTCCCTCCATTCACCATTTGCCTCGCTGCTTCGCGTGGGTGGCCGCCCGCACCACCGAGCTTGAGCCTGCGCATCTTTGTTCTGCATTCAGTGTTTCTGCCGATGCACATCTCGAATGGCCCTTTCGGTACCGAGCGACCTACCCTTGGCAAGGTGGCCCAGCCCAGAAAGCAGGGGCACCTACTTGGACCCTACTAGCAGACGTGGGAACGCCTTGGACGCCCCCTCCAACGGCAGGCAGCACGGCAGCGCCAGCAAGACTTTTGAACCACCGAGGGGTCCCGGGCCCGGGGTGGCTGTGGCCTTGCTTTTTTCGTGCTTGGCCTGCTTGCGACCACTGACCAGCCGCAGGATGGGCTACCTTGACTTGGGATCGCCTACTAGGTATTACCCCCCTCGTGCGGCACCTCCGTCAGCAGACGGGACCTTGGTGCTTGGAACCCCAACGCTAAAGTCCGGCCGTCAGCTCAGCTCTTTAATTTTCTTCTCCTTCGTCTTTTCGACAGACCCGCGATTACCTACCCACATACTCCTCGATCCTACGACCTGTCAACGACCTGTCAACGACCTTTCACCCACCGACTATCGAAGAGACGACCTAGATCGAACCGAACGAACCCACGGCCGAACCTGCGATCCTGATTGACTGACGCCTCGTCCCCAAGTCCAACCCGTCAGCAATACACATCTAATAGTCAGAGAAGAGAGAAGAGAAAGATAAGAGACGCACACGTTGGGACGTCACGATGCTCCGCAAGAAAGAGGTCTACACGACCATCACGCCCATCCCGGGCTTCATCCCCCGCCAGCTCGCCATCGACATCCTCCACTCCCACTCCGAGGTCATCACCCTCAACCCCCTCGTCCTCGACCACAAGCCCATCAAGGCGCCCCGCGATGCCGCCTCGGACGAGTACTACTCCACCTGGTACGAGATCAACCAGCGCATCCAGTACATCCCGGGCATAGGCAAGATGGGCTCCGGCAAGATCTCCTTCAACGGCTGCTTCCACGACATGCCCTGGGGCCTGCAGACCCACGTCTACGCCCCGATGAACGTCGACCTGCGCAACAAGTACCGCATCGACGGCAACCAGCCCGGCGTCGAGGCCCCCCAGCAGCCCGAGCTCGGCCTCGGCGACCTCGGCATCCCCACCGACGGCCTCTATCTGCGCGAGGACATTGAGATTCGCTGCAACGTCACCATGATCTCCTTCGTCAAGGCCCAGCTGAAGGCCGCCTCCAAGGAGATGGTCTCGCGCATCATCAAGAAGGCCGAGCTCCTCGACGCCGGCGTCCTGCAGGCCATGATCGAGGATGGCAAGCTCAAGACCATCAACCCCGCCGACCGCTCCTCCGGCGGCCTCTCGCCCATCCCAAACTCCCCGTCCTTTGGCCACCAGCGCTCCGCCTCGTACTCGCCCGAGACGGCGCGGTACCAGGTGCCGCGCCCGTCCTCGATGCAGGGCCCGCGCCCAGGCTCGCGGGGGAGCTACGGCGGCCCGCAGTACGCCCAGCCCATCGAACTCCCGCACCAGTCCGACGTCCCGAGTGCCAACGCCCCCGGGCACACCTCCTCCTTCATCGCCGAGCTGCCGGGGAACTACTACCACCCCCAAGAGAACAAGACTCTGCAGCCGCCGCCGTCGCTGGACCCCCGCCAGCACCGCCAGTCCGCGCCGCCGCAGTACGACCGCAACTCCATGTCGCAGCAGTCGCAGCAGTCGCAGCTCTCCCCGGACCCCAACACGTGGCGCTGGTCGCAGGGCCAGCGCAGCCCATCCCAGATGAGTTCGAGACCGACGAGCATGTCGTCCGACGGCAGCGGCGGGGGATTCCACAGCCCGGGGCTCGATCCCAAGGGCTTCTCGTCGGAGCTGGCGACGCAGCACGAGACGATGGAGGAGCACCGCGGGGACCCCATCAAGACGCCCGCCGACCCGTCGCTGCACCGCGTCAAGGGCCCGCAGGCGTACCAGGCTTACCAGGCCTACCAGTACAACCCCGCAGACTACGCGCAGGCGGGGAGGTGATCACCACACGTCACTTTGAATTTCAATCTACGACGGCGTTTTTGGGTTTGTACAAATGGGGGCTTTGGGTCACGTTATTTCTATCTATGATACCGCTTATGTTTGGGGAGGGGATCGGGCTATGTAGGGGAAGATATCTCGAGCGATTGAGGGGGATACGGAAAAGGCGTTGATATCCAGTAATCGAATGAAATTCCTCACGCGAGTGTCTTTCCGCAGCAGCAACTCACTTCGTCGAGTCAAGCTATTTTCTGTTGTGATATCGCTTAGGGGCGACAAGATGGTGTCACGCTGATGACGCCTCGCGTCCTACGTCCTACGTCCGACATCCTTCCACCGTCATTTCTTGTCAGATGGCGCACACACGTCGGGGGGCGCAATTGGGTGGGAGGGACATGCACGTCTATCGGGGGATCGTCATTCGCTGCATTTGATGATAAACTACAGACAAGAACGACAATTGGGCAGCAGTATGGAGAACCCAGCATATGGAACCCGACGCCGAGAGGAACAGGCCGTTGGGGCCAATGAGACAACCTGAGCAGTGTAACACAACGCTACAACAATGCAAATCAACGCTGTGGTAATCGTATCCTTTGAGAGTGAAATTAGTGCCTGCAGTCCGCGAAGGAGTTGTCTTGCACTTCTTGATGCCGAATATGGCGACCGCTGATGCGGCTGCGTCCGCGGCGTCCGGGCCGCCGACGACGAAGCGCAGATCGTTCTGATTGACGCCGTAAACGCCCCGATAGGAAGATGTAACAGAAGGGCCGTTTTCCTACGTGTAGCACTGTGTCGTCGTCGACAAGGGATTGCCGTGATGAGCGGATATTATGCTGTGAAGTGCTGGGCGGCTGATGAAATACATTTTTTCCCCCCGTCAGCCTTTGACATATCTGGACTTGCACATATTCCTCGTCTTTTTGACTCTTACACGTCTAAATTATTGAACGCCCTCTTTTGAAAATCCCCGTAGCCGGGAACCTGGGAATTAGATCTGGATCTGAGCTTCATGCAGCCACGCAAGCCACCGACGCCTCGCCGGTCCAAGGCGCCGCAAACACGAAATGACGAAGCTCTGGCCCTTCATCGTTCGCGTATGTCTGCGCTTATCTATGACGCGTCTGTCAAAGTACGGTAATCTTTTCTGCTTGATTTGAAGAGATGGAAAGGTAGACGGAAGAATAGGGCAGCAAGTCAATGTACCCCCCCTCCCCCCCCCTCCCCCCCCTTCCCCCGAAAGGCGGCACAGAACGTAGGGCTGAGCGGGACTTCCACATGCATTTTTCTCCACGCCGCTGCAGCCCCTTCCAACACACCACCCGCGGGACGTAAAGCCCGACGAGCCAATCACAAGGCGATGGGATTCTAATTCCAGAAATAAGGGGAGAGGACGGGGGGGATAAATGAGAGGTGAGTGCGGTCCCTACTGTCTGTCCGTGTACCGCGGGTCGCCCAGCCAGCCGTTGAACGGGATGGAAGGGGAGGGAGGCTTGACGGAAGCAAAGTCCGAGGCGTCGATCAGTTTTCCTACATCCATTTTGTGCGGTGGAGGAATTGTCGGGATGATTGCTTTGAGAGTTGTGATGTTTGGTTTGCATCCCCGGTTTCTCGCCGTCGATTACTCCTCCGCGGGAAACCCAAAGTACACAACAAGTGGTTGTCGGTCGAGTTCACGTCGCGAGAACACACACATAGATGAATACCTCGGGTAATTCCTATTTGAAGAAGCTTCGGGAAGAGGACCGCCATAGACAAATAAGAGTGAAGCAAAATGAGCTACAATACACAAAGTCCGGACCCACCAATCCTGCCCGTGTCCGCAATACAGCAACCACCACCACCATCCGGTACCGCTCTTGAGAAATAATGTTCCGCATCCCCACCTGAACCGTTTTGTTTCCTCTCGTTCTTGGTAGAAAAGCCTGTTGTCTATACTGGTTTTGTGTTTTGTTTTTTGTTTTCTCGTCACCAACGCCTGTCGAACGAGTCGCCCTCCTACGACGCGTCGCCCCTCTATGGCACGCTCTTGCGCGGACGGCCGCGGCCGCGCTTCCTAGGGGGCTCTTCCTCGTCGGCCGGTGCCGCTTCCGCTGCCTTGCTTTCTTCCGCGGCAGGCTCGGCTGCAGGCTCCGGGGCTTCCCCAACGACAGGAGCCTTCTTCCTAACCGCCCTGGAATTCGCCTTCACGGGCGCCTTGACGGGCTCCTTAACAGCCTTAGCAGGCTCCTTCTCCGCCTCCGCCTCCGTGGAGGGCGCCTCGGACGCGGCGTCCTTGCGGGGCCGGCCGCGTCCCCTCTTGGCGGGCACGGCAATGGCTCTAACATGCTTTTCGCGGCCGCCCTTGGCGACCCAGTAGTCCTCGAGCAGCTCGCGGGCGTACTGCTGCACCTGGTCCTCGGGCTCCCACGAGCGGTCGCGGGAACCGACCCAGGCGACCTGCACCTCGACGACGCCGTGGGCCTTCTGCCGGTGCTTCTCCACCTTCAGCGCGTGCCAGAGGCCCTTGTCCGCCATGTGGGCCCTGCGGCCGCCCTTGACGGAGTCCCAGTAGGCGAAGAGCAGGTCCTCGGCGTCCTCCTGGATGTTGGACTCGGGCTCCCAGGAGGGCACGTCGTGCTTCCAGCGGACGTGCATCTGGAAGAGCGTCTTGTCCTTGGGGTCGCGGCGGTGGCCGTAGATCTCTTCGATGACGAAGAGGCCGTTCGTGGGGTCGTCTGCCATGTCCTCGTCCTCGTCCTCGTCCTCGACTGCGGAGGCGGTGGCTGCGGCCGCAGGCTCGGCGGTCTCGGTGCTCTCGGCCTCGATGGTGTCTGCGTTTTCGGGGGGGATGGTGGTGACGTTGATTTCGCCGCCGTCCGTGGGCGACGCGGTGGGAGCGGCGACTGCGCGGGGTTAGCTGGGTCTCTGTGCGACCTGAAGGACTTGGCTCCTACCTTCGACGGCCTCCTTTACGGGAGACTTGGCGCGCTCCTCGTCCGCCGCGGCTTCCGCCTCGAACTGGTTGCCGAGCTGGATCGTGGTGTCGTTGACCTCGGCCGTTACGTTGCCGGCCTCCGCGTCCGCTTCCTCCTTCTCTGATTCCTTCTCAGATGAGGCGGGCGTCTCCTCGCTCTCGGGCTCCCTGCTGCGTTTGCGACTCGCGATCGTCTGCTCGAAGGTGGTGAAGGCGTTGGCCGTGGCGGTGCCGTTGCGCGACGCGCCGAAGCCGCTGAAAACATTGCTCACTGACTGCTTGACCGAGGAGACGACGCTGGTGGCCTTCGGCACGACGGGCTCGGGCGTGGGCGTGCTCATCTGGGCGACGTCGATGGACGGTCCCATAAACGCGGTCGGCGCGGTATTTGCGGGCGTGGAGTCATCGTCGGGCTGGGCGGACATGGCCGCAATAACGCTGTCCCCGGACGCGCGGATCCCTGCCATGTCCATCTCGTCGGCGAACGTGTCGCCAAAGGGCTTCGGCAGCGAGGGAGAGCTCAGCGGAGCGGCTTGCGACGACGACGGGCGCTGGGACGAGGGCGACTGGGAGCGCGGGGGCTCGTCGGCGGGGGTGGGACTTCCGGCGGTGGTGGCGAGGCTCTTGAGGCGCTTGTTCGGATGAGGGGATTGCGACCCCGAGGGCTTCGTGGCCGACGCGAGGAAGCCGTTCTTGAGGGAGATTGAACGCTTGGTGCCCGGCTGACTGCTGCTTGCTGCCGGTGATTCGCTTAACCGAGCCATAACCTGCGGGTTCTGGTTTGATGGGGGCGAGTTTTGCGTTTGCGCTGGGCCGGAAGTCGTGGATCAGGGTGGACGGAGAGCTTTTGCGCCGGCCGAATTCGCGCAGGTCCAGGAGAGAGCGACTGGGAGACGAAATGGAGAATCGAGATTTTCGGCGTCAGATGCCGGGGCGCCGGGCACGAGTTGAAGGGTCAATTGATGCTGTGTGGCGCGGTGTGATGTCGCGGTGGCGCGACTCGGAGGTATGTGATGTGAAGAGTTGCGTGGATGCGAAGATTCAGAGTTCAGTCAGCTTTGGGTACACGGGCAGTAGGGTTCTAGGAGGAGGAAGGAGCTTTGGCCCTCTCTTCTCTCTGTTGCTGGCGGTGGTGCTCGCCGCCTCTACCTATTGGACCTATTGGAGGCGGCCGGCATTGGTTAACGTAAGACACCTGAACGCGACGCGAACCGACGTGTGATTAGGTAAATCCGCCGGTTCCGTTGCATTGGTTCGCTTCGGTTGTCAAATGGGTGGTCCCCACACGTGACCTCCACTGTGGACCCATCCATTCCTTCCTTTCGGTTCGAGAAGAACAGGAGGCAGGCACAGGGACCGCCGACCAGTACCTGCCTCTCTACGGTCTACCTCCCTACCTAGGTACCGAGACCGAGGCAGGTACCTACCTGCCCAGTGTTGCTCTTTCTCTCTCTTAAAGTTACAAGAGACTTTAGACATCACGTGGTTTGGTTCGAAGAGGCCTTGGGACAGAGTTGTCGTAGCATATCCGACGTCAGAGTCCAAACATACGGCCAACCATTTATCATGTCCATCCACGACGAAAACGCAAGTTCCGCGGATCTCGCACGGAACCCCCCCGGTTCTCCCTCTCTACCGAATCTCGTCAAGTCTGCAGACCACGAAATCGGCAAACGCTCTCGTTCGAGGCCCTTCAGGCTAACGAGCCTCCGATCACGACCTGTTGACTGGACCATCCAACTGTCACTCCCATACGATGAATCGATTAGCTCCTCTAGCCATTCGAGCCCGGCCTTTCTTTGACTGCCAGCGGACCTCCGCTTGGCCATCTGCCAGTACCCGCTTCAGGGGTGCCACCGAGAACGACGAGCTTTTCCAGAGTCCAGACTCTCGGACGCAACTCAGGCCCCAACATCTTCTCTACCCAAAGGAATGCAGTCATCCGACCCGATGCGGCAAACCTGCTCCGTGACCCCTGAGCTGCCCCTCTCGCTTCAGCGGCACAGCCGACGACCCCTGCTGCCCGACACGGCCTAGTTCACGGACCCTTCCTGCTGAGCTACACACCACGAACCTTCGGATTTCGATTTGACGTCCAGCTATCTGCGAAGTGTCGCCGTGACAGACTCAGGTCGGCAAGGAAACAGCTCGTCTTCCATGTTAGTATCGCCATGTTTCTTGACAGCCGATCACGTCAGCGCTAACACAGGGTAGGGCCACGATCACGCGCATCCGCAGGACGCTCGAGAGGCACGAGCACTCTGTCAAATGGCAGGCCCAGCAGGAGTGCGATAAAGATATCTTTGCCGGGCTCGATCCGTCCAACGTCTGAAGGGTCTCTGCAGCGCCCTGCAACAGCGCCGTCCGGGACCAGGAGAATGGCTCGACGAACACCAGAACGCGAGTTTTGGAAGAACAATCATGGCTGTCTGGGCGCCACGAAGACCATCCTGAGCTCGAATATCTTGGTTTCCCTTCTCGACGATGCCCAGCAGCATGTGCAGCCGACGCATAATAGAGGCTGGAAATTAACGAAGGGGTCTCAAAGTCGGCGAGAGGAATGCGTCTGCACCTATCGGCCATCAGCGCGTGTGCCTGGCAGCATATGAGACTTGGAAGACATGCAGGGCTGGATTGAGAGAGGTCCAATGAGAGTCCAGTCTGGGCTCTGTTGGTTGGACGGCGGAATGCAGGTTGCTGTTCAATGCGGCCAACGTGACGATCTTGCTAACCAGCCCAGTTTTGTTGATTCCATTGACAGTACTGCTCTGTACAGTCCTGAAATGGGTCCATCACGCCAAAGAACCAACACGGAAGATGCATGTGGTCGAGAGACTTCGGACGAACCCGTGTTCGCCTTGTTTCATTGGAATGATGATGCCCATACGAACTGGAACAGAGGGGCCGCTCAATGCCTGATCGTCCAGAACTAAGAGCACATTACACATTACATCTTCATCAGACAGTCAAGTCTTGCCCTTCGTCCCCCTTCACGCTCGCCATTTGTCGCAGTATCTTCGGCTACAACTCGCCTCCCGATGGATCAGCTCCAGCCCGCCTGATGTCGGTCATAAAAGGCGCTGTGGACCCCAGGTCCTTCACCCTCCCGAGCAGAACCTCCAGAGCCCTGAAGGACACGGTCGGTGCGTCGCGTCCAATGAAATGGCCGGCCATGGGGGTCTCAAAGTACGTCAGCCCGCGCTCGGCGTGCCACACCCCGAGCTCGCCTGCGCCGGCCAGCGCCTCCGGGACCGGCTTTTCGTGGAACGGGACGTTCAGCGTCGTCTCCGGGCGCACTTGGAAGCCTTGAACGCCGCCCCACGTCATGTTCTGGATGCCGAGCAGCGTGCCGGTAGACTGCAGGATGAAGTCCCTGAGGCCGTGGCCTATGATGACGTTGCCAGTCCTCTCGACGATGCCGGGTATCAGCGGCAGGCTTCCCGGTCCGGGGGTCTGGGAACCGTCGACGTCGTCAACAAATACTGGCTTCTTGCTGCAGAACCGCCACTCCCTATCCGCTGGGGCGTTAATAGCGGCCTTGACGTCGGGCCGATCGAAGTAGACGACGTCGTCGGCCGGGTAGTACCAACTATTCTCAGTGAAGCCGACGGGATCGAAGGGCAAGGGACATGTGCGGAGGATGTTGTAGTAGCTGAAGCACGGGTTCGCAGCCCTCTCCGCCGTGGCCACGTACGTCAGGATGTCGCACTCCGGGACGTACTTCATGTCCGGGGTGTAGGAGCCGGGAAGGTCCACAGGCTGGGGACCCGATGGCGGGAAGGTAAAATACTTCTCAAGGTATTCGGCGTACCCGCACTTCTCGTCCATCTCCCTAACCTTGGCTCTCGCGGTCTCGTTGAGGGTGAAGGCTGGGCCCCAGTACTCAACTGTCTTGGACACGCCAAAGTCCTGGCTGAGGCCGCGCTGGGAGATCAGAGGGTCGAAGATCATCATTCCCTTGACGTCGAAGTGGACCGTATCTCGGGCATCCAGCATAGCGCTCGAGATGTACGGGCTGAAGAGCCCGCTGTACGACGATCCTGCGACAAAGACCTTGTAGCCGTGCAAGCCAAAGACGTCGACGAAGTTGCGCCAGAAGCCCATGAACTGCCCCGCCACGTCGTGCTGGTCCGTTGCCGTGACGGGGCCCCGCGAGAAGCCCGTGCCGACGGGCTGGTCGACCCAGACCACGTTGGTCAGGCGGTGCCAGCTCCAGGGGTTGCGAATGGGGGCGTAGGCGCCGGGCTTCCACGATATAGGCCCGTTTTCTTGGAGAAGCTCGCCGATCGAGGAGCAGCCTGGCTGTAGGAACGTTGGTTCAGCTTCCGCTCGAGACTTGGGTCAAGGAAAGAGGAGATGGACTCACGCCACCGGTCAGCCAGATGACGATCTCCTTCTGAACTGGAGGCGTCTCCGAGGGGAAGAACCAGAAATACATGTCCTGCATCTCCTCGGCGCTCGCAGAGGCGTTGACGGGCAGGATGCCCGCGTAGGACTCGCCGGCATCGAAGTTGACGTTCGGTATGTCGGTCCCGTTGACGGAGAACTCTGGAGACTGTCAGACCATGCGTCGACGGCACAACGGCCAGTGATTCACTCTTTCGATCTTACTCTTTGTCTTCTCGTTCAGGAATCTCGATTTAGTGTGACGTGCCCGCAGCCCATCGTCAGCGGCCTCGGTCGTCGGAAATTCGTTTCCGGGCCACTCGAACCCTGGTCGTGGTCCGTTGAGAAAGGCTGTTGCGGACGAGGCGCATAGCGCGATCGCGAGAGCCCGCAGTTGATGCATCGTTGCGGGTTCAGAACGATTCTTCGTCGCAGTGGGTTGAAGTACTGGACCACGATGATCGCCGGTCGGACCTTTTTATCGTGCGCTGAGCGTGTCCATGATGCAAGCTTCCTCGTCAGCTCGGCTCCGTGGTTACGCAGCCAACGCGTCGCTCCCCGTTTTCTTCGTCTCACCCCACTTATTCGTAGCGACATTTCATGCTGGGTCTTGCAGAAGTTCCAATCTTCAAAACGGATGTGGAAGGCGGTGGTGCGAATAGCGTCGTGAATGCGACGCAAAATCGACGCAGGAGCGTTATCCCTGTCTATGTCCTACCATCTGCGGCTCGCGGACTGGTTGCAGCGGTCAAAAGCTAAGAACCGCCTACTCGTCATTGTCTTGGCGGACCCAAGGCGTGCGCAAGCCAGCGTCGATTCTTTCGCGGCCGGTTGTTTCCTTACCGCTGGATTCAATTAGCAACCACTTTCGTTTCCACCCAAAACATCTTTGCCTGTGGCCTTAGGCGAGCTCAGCAAAGAGCTGCTCACTACTTCCCTGCCTTTCCTGCAGGCGAGCCAAACTTAGCTTTTGGGAAACAGGATATCCGCCCATTCCCGCATGAAAGGGATTGGGCCGCTCGCAAATCGAGAAACGAGTTGAGAAGTGAATGGCCTGGCGGACGACCTTTCGCCCGAGAGAGTCCCTCACGGACCCGTCCACTGGCGAATGGATCCCTGCTCGGATGGCCATGGGGCAACGGGACCACGGGGATGGAGGCGGGGGAAGAAAATGAGATACCCGAAGTCCGCGAGACACCTCCGGAAGAGCCCCATGAACGGATCCGAACGACCCCGAGTTGTGTTGAAGCTTTGACCCCTTTTTCCTGAGTCCCATGTGAGAACATCGCTCAGGCGACCGCGCCTTACTACGCCCGCCGTCATAACCTTCATTCCCTCCCCCCTTCTCTGTCGACCCCGTCATCTGTTTCTCTCACTCAACCACGCCTGGACGCTCACCGGGGCTTCCGCGTCTTCCGCAAAGTCATCCCAAAAGCTGCTAGTCTCCAGAATCTTGACTTCGGCAAGTGTGATATGGTTATCAGTCGGGCTGTCTACCGAAGCCTATTCTTCTCCTGCAACAGCACTTCGAACAGGGCAGGCATGTTAGGGTCAACATCGCCAGCTCTCACCCTCACACCGTTGAGAAATCGGGAGAATCATGGCGGCTCCAGAGATCGTTACTCTCCCCTTTTTTTCCATCGAGAAACTCTTAAGCTAGCGCAGGGGAAATGCTCTTACGACAAGTGGCCATGGGGTTGACCCCTGGATACGACCTGATGGCAGCGGCTTCAGCCCCCCTCCATCTCCAATCCGACTAAGTCTGAACCGGGCTATCCAAACCAGACCTCGACAGCGAGACGCTCCACACGCGCGCGAAGGTGGTCGAGACGTGAAGCGACTGGACACTTCAGATTCGAGACGCCTCGCGAATGCGACCATGGCCGACCCCTTATGCGAGCCTTCAGACGAATTCCTAGTGTGAGGGAGGGGGCAACCCTCTGAAGCTAGTGTGGCATTTCGCCAACACCCCAGCTGGGCCAACCACCACGGGGCGCGGATCTCCACGAGCTTGAGCTTATTGCTGGGCAGCTGCAACTCTGGTGTTGCCATCTGTTGCCAAACGGGAGTCAAGTCACAGGAAAATTATGTTGTTTTCTTACGGTTTAGTGCTCCCACCGCCCAGTCTGTGGCCTCGGCTTCGCGCAACAGCAATAGCGCGGGAGATATTGATGTCGGTGTTCCGCAACTGTGCCGGCTTGGTCAATCCCGCAGGACAGTTTCCCCGCCTGGCTGAATCATGGCGTTCGTTAACGGGTCTGCTATAGAGAAGGTCCCCTTTAGAAATTCTCCGGCAGCGCATGCAGTTGACGTGACCGCTCAAGTCATGCGACTTGTCAGTCACGTTTCCGCCTGAGCATCCCGCACGCCGATCAGATTGGCCTCTTGCCAAGAGCGCGCCGAGAGGAGCGTTCGCCCATCACCTCGGAGTTGAATATCCTGGAGTTATGGACTCTCGAGTTTCACGTTGCCGCAAGCTAAGCATTACGAGGTGTCTGGTGGTGCTGTGATGCGGTGATCGTGTGGTGCGGCAAGCAGGCAGCTTGGAGTAGCACAACTGTGGGCTTCAGAAGACGGATGCTATCTAGACAATCATGCACATTCTCGATTACTGATAACGACACACTGTCGCTTCGAAACAACGGTGATCTACTGGGTGTAGCGGCTGAAGAAACGCGAGGGTACAGATTGAGTTAATGTTGCCGACGGGATGAAAGGGCACCTTCACCACCGCCCGAAATCTACTCGCCTGCACTCTGATGGGGCGGGAGCCGAATATCTGGTAATTGGGGGGTGGAAAAGGTTCTCGAGATCCGAGGAAACATTTTCCGCTCGGCCTGCTGCGTGCGCAACGCGGAGGCGACCGGACACCGAAGAAAAGATTCGCAACGTGGGTGAATATCGGAGGAAACGGCTACCGAAAGAGGACGCCGTTGCAACAGCTCACTTTCTGACTTATCGAGATGCCAAGCAAGATGGGCGACATCCAGCTAGAGAGGGCCTACAGCGGGGGTGGCCTCGCATTCTCGTACATGGGAAAGACACGCGAAAAAATCCGATATGGGGGGCTCTTCTTTTGAAACTACAGACCATACCTGTTCAGTGTTGAAGGAGGGCGAGCCTCATCAATCGGCAAAACAAACAAACAAATTAAGATGTCGACCTGCAGCATTTGAGGACGGGTGTTTGAACTGCCATCCGTTCCTTTTGGCTTAGATGGGGCCGCTCGTTGACACTCTGTTCGGAGCGGCATCACCCAGGAACGAGAGATGACTAACCTGGGAGCGAAAGGTTATCTTCTTGGACGTAGTAGCGTTCTTTAAGCTTCTCGGAGAGGGGGCTGTTTCCAGCGTTGTCAATGTTCCGGGCAGAGGAAACGCCCTTCAGACGAGTCATGGGTCTGGCCCTGTTGCCTGTCGGCACGAGTGACCAAGTTCTCCCCTCGATCGTGGGGAGATAGGGCGAGGACTTCGAGGGAAGGGCGGGAAAGAAAGGAGAACTTACCATTTTGAGTTCGAACTCCGAGACGTCTGGTCGTGACGTCTGGTCCAGGGACCGCCGGCGGCTCTCCAACGCAGCAGGGCTACTCCGTCGGCCTTTGGGCGAATCGAAAGATCGGATTCATCTTGGCTTCTCACCAGAGCGGCAGCCACGAGTCGGCAGCATGGTAGTTATTGGAAAGGGAGGGGAACGGCGGAGAACGGCCAAGACGAAATCTCGCCGACAGACATCAGCACAAGCTACGAGATAAAGGCGTGATTCGCGGATGGGGCTGTGTGGTTGACTTACCAGATGCTCACTTCTGAGACCCTGCACCTCAATGCACCGTCTGTGCGAGTCGACAATCAGGGAAATCCTTCCTTCGTCCCAACCGCAGCTACAAGGTTCGAAACGAGGAGCACAGCGACTCGGCGACCGCGCCAAAACACTCTAGAAAGTCTATCGTCCGGAAGTTTCAATCTCCTGGCACTGGCCCTTCGGGTTCCCTCGTCGCTGGCATGGAGCCCCCCTCCCACCGCGGCATCATCTCATGATTGCTTCGTGGGGACCGTGCCAGCCAGCGTTGGACGGCATGCCGTCTCGTCGTTGCAACTTACTTAAAAGACCAGGTAACCGCCTCAGATCTATTCTGCGTGATCTTTGGTTCGATACTGAATCTGGATTCGGCATCGTCAAGTAGCAGCTACGGTCATTACAACAAGCAGCCAACGGGCAGGCTCCAAATAATTTTCTTCAAGCACAATCTTTTAACACCATCTATAATCACTAAAGCCAACCACCACAAGAAGCTGCAAAAATGAAGGCCTACGCTGCTGTCGTCCTCTCCCTCGCGGCCCTCGTCGTCGGCCAGGCCGCTCCGGCTCCGCCCCCGGCTCCGGCCCAGGGTGACACGCCCGCGTGCGCCGAGGCCAAGATCCTCGCGGGTGGCATCGCGCTCAACATCCAGATTCAGCAGCAGGAGCAGAACGGCCTCGCCGCCGTGTCTCAGGCCCTTCAGACGAACCCCGTCAACATGCAGCAGTTCCAGGTCGCCAAGTCGAACCTTCTGTCTTTCGTTAGCGACGGCATCCAGGTCCGCCAGGCGAATCAGCTTATCGCCCCCTCCGGCAACGGCGCGGCCCAGGGCCTTGCGGTGGTGAGTTCTCCGTCGCCTTTATATTCCAAAGCAGTGTATTGTGTGATCCATAAGTCTAACGATGTACAGGTCGCCAACGCCCAGCTCACCGAGCTCCAGAAGGTCGCCGGCCTAACTGGCAACCCGCAGCAGGACAACCCCGTCGTCCAGTCGCTCATGATGGACTTTTCCGGCGGTATCCAGCAGAACATGAAGAACCAGCAAGCCGTACGTCATGTCTCGCGTCTTCCCTCTGTGGGCCGCAAGCTAACATCCACACCAGGCGATCGCTGGCTGCTAAAGAGTGACGGCACAACTTGGAAACTCGTTCATCCATGACACAACATGAATGATGACATGAAGCGACGGTGCTCGGGAAATCGGGATTCGGACAAATAGCGTTGAGCGGTTTTGTTCCTCACATTTTAATGAAAAACAAAGAGAACACAACCGGATCTGGGAAGGCTGAGAAACTGGACGAAGTTGATCCTCGACAGGGTCTCGGCTGTGAGAGGGAGGGCATAAGGAAGTTAAACTCTCCCGTAGGGTTTGCTTTTTTGAAATACCAGACAATCCGACCATGCTGTTAGTTCACTTCTCATGGGGTCATATGAGTATTACAGAGGCCCTTCTTCTTAGTTTGGGCAAGAGCCTGGACAGACAAAATACATACAAACATTGAGGGCATCTCCGCCACGCCAGCACGTAGTGCAAACGTCGTGCAGAACTAACAGAGAATCTCTACTTTACAACAACGCCTTGATCAGCATCTTGAAGCTTCGGGAGCGATTAACAATTTACAAATTACGGGCCACGGCGCCTTTTTCGTTCAGAGACCTCTTTGGAAATCCCCGGGGCCAACCAAGACGACGTTCGAACGATGCCATGGAGACAAAAGAAAATACGACGAGAAGAAAGGGCCTCAACAACGGCAAAGTCGTAAAGCAAGGGGACCGCTGTAACCCGTTTGCTTCAGAACGCGCTCCGCCTCAGACGATATCCCAACTCCTCGACCCCGACTCATCCCCGGTCTCGCCCTTTTCCCCGAACTCGACGCGCACGACGTCCGTCCGAACGATGCCGCCGCCCGCTGGCCGGGGCTGAGCCGTCGCCGTCTCGTCCGCATCTCCATCCGACACGAAAACCGGGCCTCCATCCGCCACAGAAGCACAAAACCCCGTTCCCTCTGCCACGTTCGTAACAGAACCCCCAGCCTCTTCCCGCTTATCCTCCATCTGCGACAAAATATTCTCCTGGCTCTCGTCCTCGATGATCGTAAACCCCAGATCGTCCCTCAGCTTCGGTTTGGGTTTCCGCAGGCCGAGCTCGATCCTGCTCCCGCCCATGGAGGACGCGCGCTGGGAGGCGTAGTCCTCGTAGTACTGCGGGGTGTTGTTGTTGTTGCTGTTGGGGGAGGAGTCTTGTGTGTTTTTGGACCTGAAGGAGCTGAAGGGGTTGCGGCGGAGGGCCATTTCGAGGAGGGGCTGGAGGACCGGGATTGTTGACGCTATTGTTATTGTGCTCCCTTCTACCCTACATTCGCAAAACGGAAGATGAGAGTTAGTGGAAATATCCTTGGGTATGGTGGTTTGAGTCTGACTATGCGTTTGATCGACGCAGACCTTGGATGTGTTCGGAGCCGAGTAGCCGGAGGAGGGGCGCTTACACTGTTCGTATTTGTAAATCTGAGGTGTGGTCTGATTCATGGTGAGACATGTTAGCATCAACGAGGGAAGTTTCAATAAGAGAGAGGGATCTTACAGGTGAAGTCGTCTTCTCTTAGCAATGGTAGACGGACGGTCTTGATGATTGCGACGGCACCCCCGCTTCGACGGCGTCAGTTCCAGGAGTTGGTTGTCTGGGCAGGAACAAGGACTTACACTGCTCCGACGCCGAGGGCGCAGGATAGGGCAATCTTCTTCTTTAGAGGCATCTGCAGACCGAAGAGGATCACGGTTGGGTACAGCGCAAGATAGACGTCGACAAACGCCGACAAGACTAGATTCAACGACGTCAGCACGACACAGCCACTTCGACCAAGAGAAGAAACTAACACCAAAACAAAAAGAAAGACAGCACTGACTTCCGCCGTATATCGAATAGTCCACCGTAATATTCGGATCAAAACACGTCCCCTCGACGTGCTCGTCCCAGATTGACTGCACCGGCACGCAGCGGCCAAAGTGCAACCCCGGTACCACGATGTGCGTCAGCAGGCATAGCACGGTGATGCCCCAGAGGAACCAGAGGTGCCCGCGGGCCGGGTTCATCAGCCGCGTGAGCAGCGCGACGACGGCCATCTTGGGGATCGCAAAGGACATTATCCCCGGCGCGAAGCCGACGTGCGCCCAGAAGATGGCGTGCTTCTTCTGCTCGTAGGTCAGCACGGCCATGTGACGGCCGTAGCCGTGGGATATGGCGACCGTTGCGAAGGCTGTTGAGGCGTGGATGCAGGCCTGGCGGGTGTTAGTGACAAATTCTCTGGCTTGTGTGCGATGGCATCGCCGATTGATTTGCGTTCTCCCGGTTCAGGAGCACCTGTGGGGGAAAGGGCTTGGTGTTGCACGAGAGACTTACCAAGGAGATGATGCAGCAGTAATCGTCGCTGAAAGACTTGCGCCCGATCCGCCGCCGGCACCACACCCGAGCAAAGACGAAGACCGTGGTGAGCGCCGTAATGGCCCAGCACGTCGCAATCATCTCCGGGCCCTTGTCCTCGGCCTTCCAGGCGTCGGAGCCCTTGGCCGCCATGTCTCTTTCGTGTCGCACGCGCCAGGCGGGAATCAACCCTTCTCAGAGGCTCATGCGCGAATGGACGGGATGCCAGAAGCGCGTCTGGCGGTAGACAGAGATCGAGAGTGAGGAAGTTTGGTTCGTGTGGTTCTTAGCAGCCCGAGCGTTTCGAAATGGCGGCATGCAGATGGAGGCGTTTATGCTGTATCGCACAATGGGCTGGAGAGAATGGACCTTTGGCCTCAAGGGCCGGAACCAAGTAATTGGGAAGAAGGCCAAGATGCGGTTTGTCCAGGAACTAGAAGGCAGAGGAAAGGGCGTCGTCAGGCGGGCGTTGGCAAGGACGAGCCATCGCCATTTTGTTTATGTCGTCTCCCGCGAGTTCCCCAGGCCTCCCCTTCTCAGACTTCATGACGCCTTATTTCCTTGTTGGACAATGGCATTCTCCTTTGATAGCCGGCCATGCAGGATGGTCCCACTGATCCCAACAGGCAGGCTGCGCGCGGGGCGATGGGCATCCCATCGTTTTGGAGGGTACAAACAAGGCAGTCCCGGAAGGGGAAGGAGTCGAATATCTGCTAATGTTACCAGGGAACAGGAAAGAGGGAAAGGGAGCCAAACGCACCGACTTCGTTTGTTTTGAGAGGAATCCTCGGGCGTGATGAACGTCCACCAACCGCAGGCCAAGACGGGGCCTTCGAACCAACGCGTACGGAGTGGGAGAATACGAGCGACATAAAGAGAGAGGGAGTGAAGCTGAAAGAGGCGTCGCACAGGTGGCAGTTGGGAAACCGTGCTTCTTGTTCTGAGATGCAGACTATGGTAGAAGGTGAGGTCGATTAGCGCCAGCCCTGGCAAACAAGCGAGCAAACAGCAAGGGGAGGCCGCCGCCACAGTGCGGTACTCGGGAGGCTGCCGTACAGTGCCACGTGGGGGATCTCTTTCTCGAGGCTTGAATGTGACCGATGGGCACGATGTGATGGGGGCAAACTCATCGGGATGGCCAACGGCATGAGATGGTGGTTCGATTGATGGCGTCGACACGCACAGCCTTAAGGCAGTTTGAACGTATGATAACCACCTAATATGCTCACAGCTGGTTTGTAACGAACGTAAGCGCAATTGGTGTAAATGTGGTTTCGCATTTTGCAACAGCAATTGTTGATCTAAAATCTTATCAGTGGCAAGGTTTCGAGAGAGACGAGATCGGCCTTCGAGGATGAACCCAGGTAAAAGACAACAATAAGAACAATCGGAAGAGTAGACAGGGAGGCCGCTCAGCCCAGTGCCCTATTGGATGCGGTTGGGTGTTGCGTCCTGGCTGTGTCCTAACCGGGAATGTTTGCTCTCGGCTGCATGGGCGTGCAGACTCGAGAGTCGAGGGCAGCACTTGTGAACAAACAACCAAACACCACCCTTTCGCCTATCTCGTCGCCGCCAAGATCGGAGACAGCGGATGGCATGGGTTTCGTCAGAACTCATGAGCTTAAAGTCATTCTAGACTCTAGGCAATTTCCAAAAGGCAGGAGAATGGGGGGAACCGCTGTCAGCAATGATCCTAGTTGAGCGTTATCTAGAGCCTCGACGAGCACGCCTCTCGCGGTGGTCTCATCACACCACCACACCTATGTGCCGAATCCTGTGGCTTGGTGTGGTTGCAGCATCCCCAGAAAGCAGGGTCAGAAAGCCCGCGGTACCACCGATTACACCACGATCAGTCATCCAACTCACCGGTGCTCAGACGGGGAAGACCGAGGGCTGCATGATGCATGCCAGCGGCCGTGGGAAACCAAGATCAGTCTTTTCGAGTCTGTGGTGTCTCTGGGGAAGCAGGTTCAGATGGAGCAAACACCACACCACCAACGTAGCCTACATGCGGCCCGTCTCTTAATTGGCCGGCCACTGTTTGTCGACCAACAAGCAGAGGCCGCCCCCCTGATCCGGGACAGACCCGATGCATCCGTGGCCGCTATTAGGCGCCACGGGATCCCTACCGGTGAAGGCTCTCAGGAGGGCTGAAGGGTGGTCTGGACACAGGAACATGGTAGACCGACGCCGACGCCTCGGACTGTGTTATGCAAATGCGATTGGCCGGATGGTCTGGGTTCAGTTGTCAGTTTTTAAGCTGCTCATTGAGAGAAAAAAAGAAGAAATTACCAAGAGTCCTGCAAGAGAAAATAGAAACAAACTTCTAGTGCCTGTCTCTTGGGCTGGGAGAAGATATGCCCATCTTCCATCATGGCCGGAAGTTCGGAGTTAATCCGGCTCGTTATCGCCGATATAGTGGATCCCCGCTCGACCACACCGCGGCCTTCGGCGCAAGAATTCCGTGCTTTGAAGTCTTTCCCCGACGACATTCAGCAACAACCCCAAAGATGACGCACACCAGAACCAGAACGGGTTGTCTAACCTGCCGGTAAGAACGCTCTGGAGATCGTGTGATCGGACCTTAGCTGACATCACACCAGCGATGACGGCTACAAGTGCGACGAGGGGAAGCCGACCTGCGGCCGGTGCATCCGCCTCGGCAAGACGTGCAAGGGGTATGGCCTGCGGGTGCGATGGCGAGTCACGGCCGACGCGTCTGCCGGCCCGCCGAAGGTGACCAAGAGACGCAGCCCAAGATCCAAGGGCGTGGTCGCGGCAACAGCAGCGTCGTCGTCACAGAAAGGCGCCTCGGCATCGTCACCCCCGACGCCACACCGGCCCGGCCCCGCCCCCGGGATGACCCTCATCCGGAACCCATCCTCCCTCCCGCCGGACGTCACCCCGACAGACCGCCTCCTCCTCCACCACTGGACAACATCCCTCGCAGGCGTCGTCTCCATGGCCTCGCACAACCAAAACCCGTTCCTGGTGCACCTAACCCCGATGATGCTCCGCTCCGACGCCCTTCGCTTCGCCGTATCCTCCATGGCAGCCGGCCACCTCGCCGTCCTCCGCTGCTCCTCGTCCTCATCCTCGGAAATGCGCGCCCTGGCGTCGCGGCACATGCTTCACGCAGTCTCCTCCCTCCGCTCCACCATCCAGGCCGCCGACCCCCAGCTCTCCCTCGCCGCGATCCTGATGCTGCAGATCTCGGACCGCCTGCTCGGCACGGACAGCCGGGTGGACCACCTCGCCGGCGCGAAAGCCGTCATCGCGCACTCCGGCGGACCGGCTGCCTGGACGACCGCCGCGGCGCGGTTTCTGCTTAGCTTGTGCTTCTACCACGACGTCATGTCCTCCGTCTCCCGCGCCGCGAAGCCGTTGCTAGCGGGTGCTGCAGGCTCCATCGCACCGCTCGAAGATGCGCAGAGCCTGGCTCGGCTGACGGAGTTGGTCTCCGTCGTTGGCGCTATAAGTAGAATGCAAGGCCAATCCGGCCCCGCGCACCAGCGCCGGGGCTTCGCCATCCGCGAGCCCTTGCTGCGTGCCGAAGATCCGGTCGCGGACTCGGACATGGAGAACACGATACAAGCGTACAGACACGCGGCCGTGATATACCTCTACCGCGTCTGGGACGACGATACCACGACCGCGCCGCCGCCAAAGCCCGCCCACGCGAGGGAGTGCATCCGTCATCTGCTCCAGGTCCCCGTCTCCTCGCCCTCGGCATCGGCTCACGCTTGGCCTCTCTGGACCGCGGGGTGTGAGTCGGTGGACCCGGAACCTCGAGGCTTAGTGCTGGAGAGGTTGAAGGAGATGTACCAGAGCAGAAAGCTGCCGTCGCTGCTCCGCGCCCAGGAGGATATGAGGGAGGTGTGGGCGGCCAAGGACGCTGCAAGGCGGGAGTTTGGGACGGAGGACGTGGATTGCTGCAAGATGATCCTGCATAACCGTCACCGGGAGGCGGATTTGGTGTGAGGATTGGATTCTTCACTACCTTCACATCTTCGCCGACTATTCTAAGCCCTTCCTCCCCCGCTCACCTCTTCTTGGGCGTCTCCGACGACTGCCCCAACCCAAGACACGACGCAATCTTAAAGAACACGTCCGTGTTATCATACACCCCCGCAAAGCTCTGCTGGCACGGCCCCATCGCGAACACAGGCACGTCAGTAATCGAATGCACGCCCGAAGACGACGAAGGCGGCAGCGTGCCCTGCACATAAAACCCGCCCTCCCCGTCCTCCGGGTTCGCCACGTACCCGTCGCCCTCCTCGTCCCTCACGACAACCTTCCTCGGCGACTCGTGCAGCTTGTAGTTCTCCCTCCTGTCGGGCGCGGCCCCGAAGCCGGGCGCGATGGCGTACCGCGGGCTCCAGTTCTGCGGGAAGTGCGGGCCCGTGCCGTAGCGGATCCCGTCGGGTCTTTCTACCGTGTAGTGCGACAGGCCGGAGCGCTCGTAGATGCCGATCGCGTCGCGCTTCTTGCGGTCCGTGTTCTGCGCCGCGAGGTACTCCGTGTCTGCGACGCCGAAGACGTCGAACCCGTGGCCGTGGTCCGCTGTGACCACGATCAGCGTCTGCTCGAGCTCGCCCGCCTCGCGCAGCTTGCGGACCGTGGCGCGGATGGTGTCGTCGAACTCGAGAAGGTCGCCCAGCGCGCGGTCGTAGTCTAGGGCATGCATCTGCTTGTCGATCGACGCGCCCTCGGACATGAGGAAGAAGCCCTCATCGCCGCTGCGCTTGAGCAAGATGTCAATCGCTTTCAGGGTCATGTCCTTCAACCCGGGGAGATCCGTCGGCGCGGAGCCATCTCCAGAAGGATGGGTGTCCAAGCTTTCAATGTTCTCCGTGAGCACATTCCGGTCAAGCCAGACGGGCAAATGGCTCAGCGAAAACACGCCCAGCGCAGGTGTGTCGATCGGCGCGGCAGCAAGCGCCGTGGCGTTCCAGCTGACGGAGTACCCCTGCTTGCGGAACTCGTCGTAGTAGTCCTTGCCGAGGTACGACGACGCGCCGGGGAGGAAGGTGGACGCGCCGCCGCCGAGGTAGACGTCCGGCCCCGGGTGGGCGCTCCAGGAGTAGTTGGTCATGCCGTTGAGGGCCTGGTCGATGAGGGAACCCGCGTTGGAGCGGGAGCGGCTGTGGCCTGTGAGCGCGGCGGGGGTTGCGTCGTCGAGGGCTGCTGTTGTTACGGCGCCCCATGCGCTGCCCCTGGAGGTTTTCAGCATCGTGGGATGGTGAGGTTAGAGGAGAGGGGTTCCGTACCAGATGCGGGTGACCATCTCGACGATGGTCTCGACCTTGGGGTCATCAAAGTCGTCGGCCGACGAGTCCGAGTACACGCTAGAAACAACTTAGCAACAGCCCATAGCCAATTCACCCAGTTTCAACTCACCCCATGGAGTCAGAGGTACCCTTGTGTCCAGAGTACAGCGCCGAAGCCGAGTTGGCACTATCCGTAACAAACGAATCAACAGAATGAGTCTGTCCATCACGTCAGTCAGACCCTTCTCACCAACTCCCCTATAAGAACTCACCATCTGGTGTCCCAGGATAGGAAACTCATCCATCTGCATCCTGCTCTGATACTTGCCATTCACACTCTTATGTCCCAACAATCTCGCCGCAGTAATCATGTTCGTCGTCATTCCGTCGCCAATAAACAAGACCACATTCTTGGCCTTCTTCTCCTCGGCGAGCGGCCTGACAAACCACTCCGCCACCGTCTTCCTCGTGCCGTTGTAGTAACTCATCTCAACCGTGTAATTCCCGGGTTCTCTCAGCGTCAAGTGCCTCCACGCCTTGGACGCGACGTTCACGACAGACGGCGTCCCCGCGTCGAGCGCGAAGAGGTCCTCGTGCCAGGAGAACGTCCACGTCTCGAGCTCCGGCTCTGCTTCGAGAGAAAAGAACTCGGTTATGGGTTTGCCCTGAGGGTGTTCGTTGCTGGCGATCGTGATGGAAAAGTTGGTGTCGGGGATGCCGTCGGCAAACGCCTCAGACCCGTTGACCGGAGCGTGCACCTCGACGCGCACGTCAAAGTTCTGGCCGGGGAGGAAGTTGGCCTGGTCGGGGGGGAAGACGCAGCCCAGGTCCGGGCAGGCGCCGAGGCGCTGGAAGGTCTGGCCCAGGGCCGCTGGGGCGGCGGCCAGGAGGACCAGGGCGAGGGCGGACATGAGGCGCGTCCTGTGATGGTCCTTGGAAGGATGGATGAGGACTAGAGGGAAAGCCAAGCCTGGACGAGGTTGGCGGAGGGAGGAGGGGGTGAGAGTCAATGAAGATCAAGGAATGTTGGACGAGGGGAGGATCGTGATAATATACACACCAGCTCGTGCCACGATCTCAGGTCCCCCTCATTCCCTCTCCCCGCCTCATGCAGAATGTTTCCTGTCGACGATGCGCGACTAACTAGACATAGAAGGTCCTTTCAAATTGCCGCGCAACCTCTTCCCTCTCTTCCCGGGCGGGGTTGACCGTTGGAAAGCAAACGAGCCCCATCTTCACAGAGAACGAACTTATCACGGGCGCATCCCAGGATCGGCGTCGTCCGGGACGCCGGGGGTGGGCGGACAGGCATCTCCTCAGGTAGGATGTCTTGGCCTGCATTCGTTGCTGCGTACCCCGCTCCCTCCCATCTTTCTCTCTCGTTCGTTTCCCCCCTCTCTCGGTAGACGAATGATAAGAGGCACGCGAGCAGTTACTCTGTTGGAGGGAGGGGGTTGGCTCGGTATGTCGGCTGTTGTGCTTCGCTGTGGTGGTCGGACTTTTCAGCGGGGAATTTTCGCGATCCTTCTGGGTGAGGTATCACATCTCCCGGCATGAAGTTGACTGCACGAGGTGCAGACTGGCCAGGTGTGACGTAGAAGAATGTACGTAATAATTCCATGGGTTGCGGAGGCTTTGAGATTGGTGAGCGACTTCAATCCCTCCTCATCACGCGTTGTGGATGTCACGAAAAGCAGTAGTTGACTCGAGATATCAGCCATAGATCGACAGGAACCCGAGGGAGAGGTTCATCCGACCTCGTTCCCCTCACTCAATCAAAAGGAAGAAAAAAGCCTCCAATTGCCAAGAAAGGGTCTCCCTCCAGGCCAGCGAATGCGATAACGCTAGGCCCTGATTCATGCTGCATCGACCGACGTGCCAAGACGACGAATGCCCGTTTTGCCAAGGCTTGTCATTATCTCTCGGCATAACAGAGAAATCACGCACCGATCCAACGGTGAAGAAGAGGAAAACAAAAGCAAAATGAGCTTGGCCGCTTGTGTGGTACGGTGTGACGGCGCCGGAAGCCGTGGGTTCCTACATGAATAATCTCGGCCAAGGGAACTTGGCCATCGGGCCTGGATGTACCGAGAGTAAACAACCTCACCCTCACAGTGACGATCCTCGCTGAAATAATGATCCCTTGTTGTTGATATACACAAACACGTGCTACTTGAACGCCTCAAAAGTCTCGTCAGTAACCCACCCAACCATGGTCGTCAACCCAATCCTCGCAGCAGCCACACAATCCCCCGCCACATCCTCCTTTCCCAGAGCCCTATGCGCCTCCGCAACGAGCTTCAACGCCTTGACGACCTCAAACGTGGTGACCGCGAGCGTGTCCTTGTACATGTGCAACCTGCCCTCCCTTATCGGTTCAACAAACCCAAAGTTGCGAAACACCTCGCACCCCCATCGCACGACCTTGTGCCACTGCTTCCGCGTGTGCCACGCCTCGACGAGCCACATGGTAGGCCAGACCAGCATCAGCCGCGGCAGCGCGTCGTACGCTTCTCCCTCGTGAAGGTCGGCGAGCTTGCCCGCAAGCCGCTCCACCTGCCGGATCGTCGCGTCGGGCTGGAACTTGGCCGGGTTCTTCTTGCGAATCGTCCGCTGCAGCTCCGCCAGCGCCGAGACGCGTTTGCGGTGCTGCTCTGCCGGCGACGCCGCTTCCCCCGCGCACAGCGGGCATCCACATTCAAACCCCCAGCTCCGTCGGAACTGCGGCTGCCGCAGGAGGTACGCCGCCTTGGGCGGGAGGTAGATGTGCGTGATCTCAGACCCCTTCGGAATGTCCACGGTCGCGCGCACGACGAGCATGTCCCCCACGAAGGAGCGGTTGCAGTTCGGCAGGCACGCGTGGTTGGCGTAGGCCGAGTGCGTCCACAGCCCGCGCGACATGCCCTGCTTCCACATGTCCCAGTCGGCGTTGGCCGCTTGCGCCGATACCTGCGCGCCGCTGAAGCAGTTCTTACGGCGGATCGACTCGAGCAAAAACACATCCACGACGGGGCGGCCGTCGACGTCGGTACCCTCCAGGTCGGACCGCTTGTACGTGCCGCCGTAGAGGTCGAGAACCTTTCGATGAACCGTGGGATTGTCCGCGCAGAGCTCGATGAGTTGCGCGTACGCCGCCGCCGCGTTGTGCTCCGGGTTGAACTCGTTGGGTACGCTAGTCGCCTTCTCCGCGAAGACGATCTCGCCGGCCTTGATGTCCTCCGTCGCGAAGAGCCCGCGGCCGTGGTGCGGCGAGTCCCGGATCTCGGTGCGGGAGAGGAAGGACGCGCGGTCGACGTGGATGTTCTTCTTGGTCACGTCGCGGGCCATGGCGGGGAAGTCGTAGGCGCCCTTTTCGTCTTCGAGGCGGGCGAGGCAGCGCTCGTACTCTTTCTGGACGTTTGCGCTCGGGGGCTTGAGGGAGAGCGCCGACTCGAAGTGCTGTTTACTGGTCTCGAAGTGGGTGAGTTCGTAGGCTGCCCTAGCGGCGATGAAGTAGGCTCTCCAGTCGGATGTGCCGCCTCGTGATGCGAGTGCGTCTGACAACGCGTTGTCGAAGCACCGGAGCGTGAGGTTAAGGCCTGCTCGCTTTGAGAGCACGCCGATCCTGAAAGCTTGATCTTCAGAGGCCAATTCTAAGGCCCTTGTGTAGCTGTATGGGGTCAGTGGCTGTCCTCCGGAATGAGCTGGAAGGCGTACCTTGCCAGCGCCAGAGCCAGGTCCCTAGACATGAAGGCCTTGTCTCCGGCGTCTCGCCATTCTGCCGCCTCGCTAAACGCCTCTGGTTCTCTGAAAGCCTCCGGGATCAATGCATCGTCGGGGCCGGGTCGCAAGCGGATGATGTCGGAAGGGTGGTCGACGCAGAGCATAAAGTCGTTCTCTCCGCTGAACTTGTAGTACGGCTCCTTGAGTAGGACCACGGTTCCCTCCGGGACGGATTGCAGAACGCTCGACTCGCTTTGGTTGTACACGGCCATCTTGTCGACGTTGCCGTGCTCGTCCTCGACGACGGTGATGGTGCCGGCGCCTCGGTAGGGAGGGGCAACTGTCCTGAGCACAAGGTACTTGCCTTCGTGGTGGTTCTCCACCAAAAGCTCATCCAGTTGCATCTGCCCATCGTCAGAACATGATTGTATCCCAGAACTTGACTCTCAGCTTACCGATTCGAGATCACTGATCGCCTTTGTCGACGGAGGATACGAGAGTGCCAAGACGACTTTTTTCACCATCCGGGGTGCTTTCTCCTGAGACTTGCGCTGCTGTGCGACATATTTGTTGTGTGTGCGCAAGAGATCGTCCCTCGGTGCTCTCGTCGGCGGCGGCTTCCCGGCATGCGCCTCAGCCCTTTGGAGAAATTCGAGCGACACGTCGGGGTCGACGTCGACCAGTATCTCTTCAACGCCAATCTGGAGCCCGAAATCGACTGTGTTGAGTGTCGGGTCGGTCGCCTTGGGCGCCTCCAAGTCTTCGCTGCTCTCGACCGCCATTGCTGTGGAGGTATCGGGTCCTCACTCGTCGTTTCGGAAGTTTGGAATAGGGGTCCCGGGCGTGTTCAAAAGCCTAGAATCGAGTGAAGTCAGTATTGAGTTGAAGGAGGAGGGAGGCCGATCATGCACCTTATATGAGTAGACAGCCTATCGGGGACAAGGGCCGCGGGACGGTTAAAAAGGCATTGAGCCCCGTTCTCGCTAGGTGTCATCTTGATGAGTTCGGGTCCGTCCCGATGAAAGCCGGCACCAAACGAGCGTGGCGCGGTCTTGGACGTCGTCTCCGACTTTAGAAATGCCTATTATGGCACCAATCGCAGGCAGCTCCGTGATCACCGACCCGATCCCCGCACCGATTCGACCTGCTTTTCGGAATATGTCAGTCCGCGCCCTCGAACGACGCGACGGTGCCACAGCAGGCGACGCTCCATCTCGCTTGCACCCGCCTCCTTCCAATTGGTCGTCCGGCATGACGGGCTACGGTGGGCAATCATTCGCGACGGAGGGAAAACAGTAAAGACTTGCCGGGCGGCCACATCAACACGGCGAATTTCGAGGGGGTCGGGAGAATGTTGGATCCTAAAAATCTTGGAAGACTTGCGACTGTTAACAATTGAATCTGAACCATGTTTCCGCCTGTCTTCCACTCATCAACCCTGATGCGACATTCCTTCATCCCAGGTCCCGGCAATACCCAAGTCTCTGCCCAACCAATCTCAGAAAGTGATCAAACGTTGGGGGTCAACAATTCCAATGACGTGCTGCTGGACAGCATCGAAGCGCATGTACTGACAGGTCTCGCTCTCCAGATGGCTAATCATGCCCGCCAGAGTGGTGAACCGCTTGTTGCATCGCCGGCTGGGGCAGCGGTAGAACTTCTCCTCGTGGTAGGGCGAGTTCAGATGGTCGTTCAGTCCGTTGAGATGATTGAAGTATCCATGGCACAGGTAACACTGGTACGCGCGGGCGCGAGGGTTGTAAGCGCGCTCGCTTGCGGTGTAGTAGACATCTGTCGAAACCTGGCACTGGGTGGGTTTCTTGGTAATGATTCGGTTCGGGTCCCGGTCTTGGATTGTTTTAAAAAGCGAGTATCGGTTGAGAGGCGCCTCGGGGCATCGGCCTCCTTCGATGTGGTAGACCAGGCTGGTCGCAGTTGTTTTATACTGTCTGCAGAAAGGGCACTGCAGATCGAGGACAGAGCGGTGGGCAGTGGAGTTGAGGTGCTGGAAGATTCAGCAGTCAGCAGCTGGGTACCATATCAAAAGGCGACACAAAGAAGGACACATACCTGGGTCAAACCGTTGTAGTCTGTGAAAGTCCGATCGCACGAACCACAGTAGTGGTGGAACACCTGGTTGTGCAACTCCCAGTCTTTCTCCCTTATGAAGGACAAATTGCACTCTTCGCAAACCTCGTCGCAACCTTCCTCGGATGGAAAATAACGTAGGTATTCCTCCAAGACTGGCTCCTCCTTCACTTCAGACTCAATCTCAGTGGCTGATTCGGCCCAGTGGCCGAGGGCGTCCATGTGATCCCTAACAGCCTTATCGTCGCCAAAGCAGCGGGTGCAGGTGTCACACTCAAATGGCGGTGGTCGGTGCCGGTAGTCTTTGAAATGTCGTTCGCGGGCTCTCCATCCAGCAGGGAACCGCTGTTGGCAGGTTCCACATCTGTAAACCATGGTGATGGGCGAGACGACAGTGGCGATAGGCACAGGGAGTTTTGGTCAAGACAAGGATGCGAGAGCTCTTAGTTCTCGGCACAAAAACTGAACGCGACAAAGTTGGGGAGAGAGAATAATTTTCGCCTTGGATGGTAGAGGAGTAGAAGCGCAAGGGAGAGGAAAGGAAAAAGAAGGTGGGTGTTGAAAGGGTGGGAAGGGGAGGAGGCGAGAAGCAGTGGCAGAACGAGGAGGCATTTGAGGCAGGAGATAATAAGGAAGGAGGCAACTGCAGTAGGGGCAGAGATCAAGGCTGGAAGGTGCAGAGTTTTTGACCTCAGTGTAAGTAGAATTCTCAGAAGGGAAAGAGCTACTTAGAAGCAGTAGTTGCTCCTGCCTTGCTCAGAAGCAGCATCTTTTTTGTGTGTGTTGTGTTGTTGAAGATGTATCGGTACCTAGATACCTGGGTAGGTAAGTATGTTTGTAGGTACCTAGGTAGGTAGGTACACTGGAAGGGAAGTAATAACTTGTCAAGTCTTGTGAGTTAATACGTAGCAAGGAGCGAGATGCTGGATGAGATGTCATGACATACCTACCTAGGTACCTAGGTACCTTGACTTTTATGATTCCACCATTGGAGTAGGAAGATGCTGCAACTGCGAGATATGCCTCGGAACAGAAGAGACAGGGGAGAAAACATGTTGAGTACCGCTGGACTTGAACGTTTGACCTTGGAATATGTTCTGGCCCGTGTTTGAAAGGTGACAGACTCATTGCCGCGGTTGGCCCGGTTGTGGTAGAAGTGGTTCGGGGTGTCTCTTGAATTGTTCTCGAGAAAAGTGGAAGCGAGCTTCAATGACGCAACCAACTGGAAGGTGCCACTATTCGCAGTCGCAGCCAATGGGCCACCGGGCACTTGCGAGAAAGGTACATTCTGTCTAGGTACTTGTCCGCCGAATCACATAACAGGTATACATTGACTGTCACAGGACTCCCAAGTCTCGGCCAAACAAAAGCCCCAAGGAACAGCACATCTCACTTCCCGTCGCACGGCAGGTCGCACCAGCGCAGCTCAATAGCGCATCTTGCCCGATCTATTTCAACCAACAGTACGGCGTCTCGGCCCCCTGGTCGCGGGAAGAGCCACGCTACCACGGCCGGGTCGTCTGAAACCAGGGCGGCTGGTATGATGACGGGACACTCATCTTGAAAGGTGGGAAGCATCCCGACGGGCTCGACGGGGCCCGCGGGGAGGTACTTCCGTGACGCAAGAGCCAGTGGGAGAGCTGGGAGGGAAGGAGAGTGGATACCCCAGCCACTGAATTCGCACCAATGCACGTAATCTTCTATTGGGTGGTGCCATGTGTTGGCGGGGCGATAATTGTTAGTGCATCTTCCCAGCCACTTGGATACTGCTCGGTCGAGCATCTGATAGAAAAATAGGTCCCGGGGGGACTGAGCGAGCTTTTGTCGGACAGAAGAGAGTGGTTCTTCTGTTTCTTCGACAGTATCCTGCGTCTGTGTGTGTGTATCGCGCCGGTCCTTTCCTCACCTTCGAGCTGGTTGTCGCGATCATCCACGTAGGCTCCCCCACCTTCGGTATCGCGCATTCACCACCAACCGGCACTCACTCCGCCATTCTAGCGGTCAGCAGCAACAACTCATCAACACTTCTGTCTCATCCCGCTCCGATTCCCGAACACCTCACCGATCAACATTCCATCCCCGAGACACACGCCTCCAAAAACCCGTGACGAAAGACCGTTTGCCAAAATGGCCATGGGCATCCAGCAGCAGCAACATCACCAGCAGCAGGGCGAGCCGCCCCTCTTCCCGGGCGACTTCGTCGACTACGCCGCGCAGTACGAGACGAGCGACCGCCAGCCGCGCGACGCGAGCGGCGGCAGGAACGGTCGCTATCGTCGTCCTCGCTCGCCCTCGCTCGACGACGACTCCAGATTCACCACGACCGTCGCCAGCACCGAGCCGTCCGATGTCACCGGCCTGCACGACGCCGTCCTCGCCCAGGCTCCCCATCAACAGGTCAGTCCCGGTTCCCTGCTTCGTATCTTTACCTGCCTCATCCATGTATCTCACCGAGGGCCGAGAGAGGGAGAAAAAAAGGAATGAATTTTTCGGGATGCCGTGACACCAGCCTGCCCCAAATTTTTCCCAACACATCTCACTCACCTCCCACTCCTTTTTCACTCTCACTCGCCCAACTCACTCACTCATTCGCTCACCTCACCCTTTACCCCTCACCACAAACCCCGTCCGTTCTCTCACGTCGGACCCGTCCGCCAGCGCACACAGACACGTACACAAAATCAGACGAACGTCCACTGACAAGCGTCCGCAATGCAGCAGCGCGTCGTGCCAACAAACCAGCGCACCCAGGCCCGCGCCGCCGGCCCGCGCAGCGGCCCGCCCTCCGCCGCCAACGCCGCACAGAACCGCCGCTCGTACCCACAGCCCCCGCACGTCCAGTCCCAGGGCCTGCCCCCCTACGCCACCGGCCCCGACGAATGGAGCCCCGCCTCCCGCGAGCCCGCGTCAGCCGGAGCCGCCGCTCCGAACGGTGGCTACTCCCGCCGCCGCACCGAGCGCCAATCCCGCCGGCAGTCCTCCACCTCCGGAGGCCCGGCGCCAGGTGCATCCGACCCGCAGATGAGCGGCGCCAACTCCCCGCGCACCGCCGCCGAGGCGCAGACCTCCCCCCGCGTGCCCTCGCAAACCCAGGCCGCCCTTCGCGCCCCCTCCCCCCCGCCGACGAACGCAGCAGCGCCCCCCAACGGCGTCTCCCACCTGGGGCTGGGCGACTCCGCCGCGGACATCAGCCGCCTCAACTCGCCCAGCATCTCCAAGAGCGTGCTCGAGCCGCTGCAGCGCAAGATGTACGAGTACCACACCCTCATGGAGGAGGCGCAGGGCCAGATGGCCCGCCTCGACGACGAGCTGCGCCAGCTGCAGGAGCGTCGGCACCAGGCCGAGCAGCGCTTCGTGGATGCCAAGACCAAGCACGACGAGTACGAGCGGCAGCATTTGGACGTCGAGAGGGCGCTTAGGGGGGATTACGGTCCGCCTACGCAGCAGATGCAGATGCAACAGCAGCAGCAGCCGCCGATGCCGCGGGCCTCGCAGCCGCAGATGTACAACAACAGCCCCCCCGCGCCGGCGAGGCCTGCTTCGAGTCTGATGAGCTATGATGAACGGCCCATGAGCGGGAGGAGCTCGTTCCAGG
This sequence comes from Colletotrichum musicola, assembly GCA_014235935.1. Classification (NCBI taxonomy): domain Eukaryota; kingdom Fungi; phylum Ascomycota; class Sordariomycetes; order Glomerellales; family Glomerellaceae; genus Colletotrichum; species Colletotrichum musicola. The sequence goes on along the minus strand of WIGM01000360.1, from coordinate 4,302 downwards.
GGAAGAAGGGCAAGTTTCGGATTAGCTTGTTTGGGAGGTAGATGTTGGGGATGATGTTTCTTTTGGATGTTTTTGGCTAGCTAGGAAGGAAACGGCCGCGGCCGAGGGCTTTTCATGCATTGGATATTCGTCTTTGCTTGGATGGGAACGAAAGCCTCGGGATATGGTATTACCCGAGGGTTTAGGAAGGTAAAGGGGGGGAAACACGTAATGACTTGGTAATGTGCATCATGGCAAATAGAAATATCTCTTCCAGTTTCAACTCCTGTCTATGTCTTACCTTTTCTGAAGGTTGGAAGATGGGACTGGAATGTACCTACCCACGAGTCCAAGGCCTGTCAATGGTCATGTCTTGGGGTGGCTGCACGGAACAGCCTTGAAAGGAAGAAAGGGAACGAGGGATGGAACTCGCCCTTGCCTCCCCCTGCCTTTTAAGTTTCCATTTCTCCCTGCTCATGTCCAGTGTCATTCGATTCCCCGACCCCTCGTCCGGCATTTCTATCTAGTCCTGCCCTTCATCCATCATCTCTAGTCCTGCCCCTTCCCTCGTCCTTCCAGCGTCACCTTTGTCACGACACAAACAGACATCTGTACTTGCCGCTCCAGGAACTACGCCTAAGTACCCTCGCAGTACCTCTTGTGATACCCTCTGTTATCAAGAACGTAACCGTGCGCAATGCAAGGACCACCGCACCAGTCCGGCGAAGCCGTAAGAGTTCTGCACGCAGACTTGGCCCAGAGGTGGGAGAGGCACGGACCCACCGTGGAGGGGTACTGGAGGTCCTTCGACCAGCAGCAGCGGACGAGATGCCTCGAGGTCGGCGGCGATGGGCTGAAGCAGCCGACGGATCCGTCCCTCGGAGACCTTTACAAGTTCGCCCCCGAATGAAACCTCCGCGACCTGACGGAGCCTGGCGACCGCCTCAACGACATGATTCGCTTTCGCGTCTCGACGGAGCTCCTCGAGCAGTACCGCGGCACCGACGACGTTCCCGGGGACTGTCACCTCATCGAGGAAATGATGTGCAAACGGGGCCTCCGTCTTCCCGGAAGCTACAAGAACTGCTGGACCTTCTTCATGAGCAGTGATGACTACGGCGCGGTGTACAAGGTCATCGAGTCGGAGCCATGGGTTCAACAGGCCATCTGCCTCAAGAGAATCATCCCGCGAGAGACCGGAGAGCTGATTCTCTTGAGGCAGATGTACATGTTGCTGACCATGAATGTCGCCATAAAGCAGATTCTGAAGGAAGGGTCCGGGTATCAGGCCCGTCAAGAGCCGCCAAAAGCACCGATCGACGCTGCCTCGGCCGCATTCACGAAGCTCAACATCAAGGAACGCCCCGCAAAGCTGTGCCTCCCCAACCTTATCGCCAGCGCCCGTGATCAAAAGGCTTCGCTCGATGGCTATCTCGACCTTATCGTGTCCGAACCCGTCATGCTGGCATACGACGTACATCTTTGGTTCTGCAGCCGACCCGAGCTTGTGCCCGACGAGAAGGGCCGTTCGCTACCCCAGCCTACGGACAGGAACATCAACGGCTCCTTGTTGGATGCCATCCACAACACTGTCGAGAGCGCCGCCATATGGGCATACATCAACTGGCTTCTGGAGCGCCTCGATGGCCACGGCAAAGACAAGGTCCAACGTGCCGTTACTCTCCAGTAGATCTCGAACATGTGCCACCTCGAGTATGCCCGGGTACAAGCCCTCTTCAAGCGCCAGGTTCAGACGGGCTCAGGTGTCAAGTTGTTCAAGCGCATGTCAAACGCTGTGGATGCCGCCGGCAACCCTCGAGTCACGCTCAAGGGCAAGCCCGAAGACTTCCTACGGACCGACCCTCACCTGCACCATGTCCTCCGCCTCAGCCATCCCGACACCGACGCCACCAAGGCCGTCGACGTTATCAAGAAGCTAAGCGAATTGCACCAAGCCCATCCCGCGGAGCGAGAAAGGCTTACCGTGGGAGAGGCCAAGTCACTGGGTGAGCTAGCGGTTATCGTGGCCTTTATCAAAGACCTCTCACTGGCCGCCTCGATACCGCCGCTCTCTTGCAAGAAGGACCAGCTGTTCGTTACGAGGGCCCAGGAGCTGGAGGCGGAGCTAAACCAGCTCAAGAAGGATCTCGACGTCAGCGACCATGTCGTGCCTATCGACAAGCTCCTGGAGCCTGACATGATGGGGGACCCCCCTAAGACATTCATTATGATCCTCGAAAACGCCGGAACGCTCGGGTTTCTGTATGAAGACCTCGTCGAGGACTGCCTTTCCGACCTCAATGCTCAATACGAACAAGTCAAGGCGAAAATGCAGAAGGGAGAAGACTGGGCACCGCTCCCAAAGACGCGAGAAAGCAGTGGGTTGAGGCCTTTGCTGACCTCATGGACGCCGAGGAGGTTCAGCGAGAAGCCGAAGAAGCATTAATCGACAAAAAGGACCTTGTGGCACTCCAGGGGCGGGCGGCGCATCTGTTTACCAAGGTGCAGTGGGACCTGAGGCATGCGATGGTGTCCTGCGGCCGCTTCATTTTGGCGAGCGGGGAGTCCCACGTGGCAGACTTAGTGCCCGACGACCGCTTTCAAGACTACATGAAACAGTTGGCCCGGGAGGAGAAAGATATGAAGAGAATTCTGCTGCAGGATGTGGTAAGAGACACCGTCTATGCGGAATATGCCCGTGTTCGTTCCGTTCAGCCAGATACTTCCACCGAGGGAGAAGAGGGTGAGGCAGAACGGCAAGCAACTGACGGCGCGCGGCTCAAATCCGGAAACGAAGAACAAGAGATGTCGAGCGTCGGAGACACGGAACAACCGGATCGCGGGACTATTCAAACTGATGAGGCCTCGGAGCAGTATAGCACAGAACAGAGGAACGTCAAGAGCGAGACCGACAAGCAGTTCGAAGACACAGCCATCGGCCTGAAACGCAAGATCGCATTACTCCGATCACTCCAGCGGACCGTGATCCTGCTGGTCGGAGGTCAATCGCAAGCGACAAGTAGCCCCACTTCTCCGCGAGACGATGGAAATCTGGGCCAAAAAGACCAGGATACGCCGGGCGAAGACAGGCGGCAACGTGCGAAAAGAGGCCAAGAATTGAGAGAGCTTCTGCAAGATGTTATGGAAGATATTAGGACGGCGCTGAACGGGCCACGCTCGCTAACCACCAGTGAGCGATATAGATTCATGTGGGTTTTACGTCTGGGTATCGATCACAATGGGAGTCAAAGTACTAAAGCCCCTTAGGGAGGAAGCATTTTCAAGATCGAAAAAGCGTACATATATCTTGGTTGGAAAACTACCTTCGAATGGACTCGGCCACTGGCAACAATCGCGGAGGTGAAAAAAACGCGAGGCGGCTCCTCTTTGCGTTGACAAAAAAGCTGGTCGACGACATCTTGGCGCTTCCGGCACATGCTGCAACCCTCCAAGACTTGAGCCTTAAATTCAAGCTGCTGCCTCGCCTGAGGCGCCTCATCAGGTCAGAAACGCGTTTAGAGCGCAAGTGGGTTGGCTTGCCAATCGGCATCACCAGTTCACCAAAGAATTTCCGCCCAGAGCCAGCTCCGTGGGGAACGTACGAGAAGCTCGCAAAAGACCAATTTCGGATTCTTGTTTTGGAGCCATCACCAGAACCTTACTACCCACTAATCGGCACGCTGGAGACCTGGTCGATGAATAAAGCAGCCTCACCCTTGCGAGCAGATGAAGAAGGAAGTACTGGTAGGTACGCAGCCCTTTCGTACTTCTGGGGGCCAGAAAACTGTAACGGTCGGATATACATGCTGCCACCTAACCACGACCGGAAGTTGGACCTGTTCGGACCGGACGGATATGGATTCGCGGCCGGGAGTGTCGAAGACTTTCGCATACGCAACAATCTCTTTCGCGCCCTTCTCCGTCTCCGGAGGTGCGGGACCGGTGCCAAGCCAGTTGCACTATGGGTTGATTCCATCTGTATCAACCAAGAAGACGCCGAGGAGAAAACATTTCAATTGCCTAGGATGGTAGAGATATCCCATCGACTGCGGCTGGACTACAGTACTTTGGGGCCCCACAACGTGAGGGGTAGCAGCCACTCAGGGGTAATTGAGCTCACGTTGTCGACCAATTGCAACCGCTCTAGGGCAGGTACTTCTATTTACTATACATTCTGGCTGTGATATAAGTACCGACACTCGTCGGTGGTACATAAAGCGACTCCGCATTGTCGGCAGCCCGACCGCGACGCCGGGCGGCTCGTGAGGCCGGACCGTAGCCTCGTCACACCGCTCCGGCCGGCAGGAGTCGGTACAGGCGGCG
>WIGM01000359.1:0-43144 GCA_014235935.1 Colletotrichum musicola | reverse complement strand
CGGCGGCCTGATCGGCGCCTTCAAGAAGTATGCTAACCTGTAATGACTATTAATATGCCTCACGTTATTGTTTTGATGGTTTAAAAACTGGAAAGAGAGGGCGTGCCAAGCCGATTTTACATTTAAATACAACCAAATCCCTAGACATGTCCCTGAGCATCACATGGCGTGATTGCATGTTGATTCTGTTCAAGGCTGATTTGGCTTGATCCGAGTAGTTACCGACTCGAAAGTAAGGCTCATCTATAAGCACCCACATAGGAACAGTCGGGCAAAATTTCGATGTCAATGGCCCGGCGGTAATTGTTGCTTTCAACCAAGTTCCTGTGCCTGCTGATGGTGTCAACAAACGTACCGGATCTTCTCCGTCCACGAACATGAGATGCCTGGCCGGACTTCCTCCTCCCCGGCGAACTCCCATAGAGCCGTGGCACACCCGCGACTGAAGAAGAGGGGGAGAAGAAGGCTTGCTTGTTGTGGGCCGCTCGAGGGCATCTTGAAACCGACGCCAATGCCCCATGCCGTCGAGGACGACCGATGCCCAAATGATCATCGCCCGCGTTTCCCAGAGTAAGAGGCGAGAGAGTACAGTTCCGGGCGTGTGTTCGTTCCGGTGGATCGCCGGCATGCTTCCCTGTGATCGGTTTCAAGGCCTCGAGTTGAGTGTTCCAAAAAGAGGGGGAGGGGGGTATCCTGCACGTATATAGCATCGTACGCGACTGGGGCTGCCGTATCCTTCAAGACAGATGGCTATATAACATCTCGTTCCTTTGCCTCATTGTCGAAAGGCCGTGGTTTGGCCCTACATTTATATACCCTATGGTGTATTCAAAGGTTATACCGAGCGAGACCGCTATTAATACAAAGAGCAATTAACTACACTATGAAGGAATATCATGGTTCCTCGTCCGTTTTTACCTGGCCAGTGCGCAGCGGGAGCTATGCCGATGTTATTCGTGGTCATACCCGGCGAGACCACCATCGACACGTGAGTAACATTGAACAACACGTCGAACGACATATATCACCGGTCTTCTTCCGTCACTGCCGCTGGTCTAGTATTCCACGACCCGATACTAGACAGACCTGGGGGGCCGAGAAGCATGGATTCAGAAGCTAAGCGAATCTTTACGACACCCGGTGACCGGGACCTTCATCTCCTGCCATCTAATGAGCCATCCCCAGCTTTACTTCAACATCCATCGAGGAAGTCACGTACCATGTCGGTGCTGGTCCACGCCACGTTGAATCGGCGACTTTAAATAGGTTGGAACGTCCTGAAAGGAGTATTCTGCAGCCAGGTTGGTAGCTATGACTTCCCAACATGTGGTGTCCACGGCCGAGGGGAAGCTCCTGATCCATACAAGGAAGCCGCTGAAGGAGAGTATTTTCGACATTTCTTTTCTCACAAGCTCTTTTTTTGACCTACAAGGCACCCCATTTCAGATGATGATTGGATGGGAGAAGCCTCACTTGGCGGGTGCAGCCTCGACCCGCTGGCTCTCATCCGGCTGTAGGTGGTAGATGTCATCGAACAGCTGCGAAGACGTCGAACAGATTCAGTATTAGCCTACCAAATACGAACGTACCGGGGCATCCGATACCAAACCCCTAGGAAAGTCCAAGTATGCGCAAGAAAGCAAATGTCAAAGGCGAAATCGAAACGGAAATTAACATCCGCGCCTCGACTCAGAATTTGTCGTCAACGGCATGTCAACCGTTCCACATCCCGCCACATCCGATAAGGACCAACGGTTCCACAGACCCGAGTCCACGAGATTCGAATTCCGATGTGAGCAAACCGGGCGACGATCGCAGGACAAAAGAAGCATCGCCAAGATCTGAGAGCGTTCTCTTTGGAAAACGCCGACCGACACGCTGCTCATCCGACTCCCCACGGATCGATCGCCAGGGGCACAGCCTCATCCCCAGAGTGACATCGGCATGATGTACGGGAGCGAGCCTTTGTAATTCGAATAATGATCGCGAGTCCCGTTTGTCTAGACCATCCGAGCACCTCAACGGGGATCTGCTGCCTAGGGGAGTGCCGCGTCGCCAAACTCATGGGTCTCCCGTCTCAAAGAAATGGGTCAGTTCGACCCCGCCGCGAGCTGATCGGCGTTCTACGCGGACGGCATGGGAGCCTCGAAAACCACACCTTCCTTCCTCCACAAAAAGGCGTGATCCTCGAAGCACCGGCGGGGTTGCTCTATCATGGCACGAAAACGCTCGAGGCCCATATTTGCTGGTCGCGGAGGTGGATGTGATTAGAGCAACAACAAACGGGCTCGGCTCCACGGTCTGTGTGTCTGTGTCTCCATTCACACCAGCACACCATGCAGATGGAGTCTCACGCCTAAATCTCTGTGGGTGAGCTCACACAAGGCGCAGGATAAACTTCGCGAGTCCCCAAGCTTTGAAGCTCCGCTGGTTTGTCTGGGGAGCAGCGCTGGCGCCGGCCGTTGTGGAGAAGTCGCTTCAACGCATATCTCGACCGCAGCTCGCTCGTATCTGATCTGATCGACAACGGCGGGGGCAGCGGGTAGCCAGACGCAGCTGGTTCGGAAGTCGACTGCGCGGCCAAGCAACAGCCTCGCTCGGTCGGTGGAAAAGGCCGCGTCTTGGACCAAAGTGCGCCATCATTTGGGCCGGTCACTTTTCAAGTTCCCTGACCGAAGTGATCGACGCGAGCAAACGCCCGCCCGCTTGTAGATGCACCACCAGTCCTGAAAGTAAGCGGTCAGATTTGGAACCAGCCTGGACAGCCGACGCATCACAACTGCGGTCCATCTGTGCAGCAGCAGAGGCGTGGTGAACTCAAACCCCGCGCTGCCCTCCCGTCCGCTGGCTGTACGCCGTTGGACCTGCGGAAGCCGTCGACCGAGTACCGCCAGTGGTCGCCAAGTGAATCAAGCAGTGCCGCCTACCCGACCGCCGATGGCCGTCCTTCGCCGGACTCGTGCCCTCCGCCATGCGGGATTACGAACGCCAAGCTGCCGCCGAGGGGAGGGGTTCGGCCGCTGGGTGATGAGGGGGAGGCGCGTACGGCGCGGCGAAATACTTCAAACCCCCGGCTGCGGTTTGCAGGGACAAAATCTGTTAGCTTGCGGCTGGGATGTGAGCCTCAGAGGAGGGTGTTTTGGAGTCTTGGACTGCGGTCGTCGATCACCATGGCTAGGGTGTTGTTGGTCAACCTTCGTTCGACCTCCGACCTCGGTTGGACGTGAATTTGTCTTATTTCCATGGGATAATATCACCCGGCCGAGGCAAGTTGTGACAGCGCCGTCAACCGACCAGCTCGCTTGTACGTGGCAGCTGCTTACTATAGCAGAGATCAAGTGAGATATGTGCGACGGAGTTGTGCACCCTCTTCCACGTCTTGAGGGCCTTCGTCGGAGAAAGTCGGCCCCTCTCGCATGTTGTTGCACGGCGTGGACCGGGCGGCCTGTTGCACCCGCTTTCGTCCTGGTGCATGGCCGACCCCGTGGAGAACCTCCATGTGCAGCGCAGGTATGTAGCTTCTCCGAAAAGGGTCAGACATCTGCAACGACAGACACACCTTTTGCTCAAGTCCACGGGGTAGCAGTGAGGAGCCATTGAGTCAGCATTTGGTGCCTACTGGGTGGTAAGCAATGAGCGGCGACGCATGACTTTTTCAACGGCGTGAGGCCGCCGACAGAAGCGCTTAACGGGGGCTGTGAGCAAGCTTCGCATCGCAGATCAAGACTGACGGGCGCTTTGCCGGATAATCTCCCGCTGCCCGAAATTCAATGTAAGAGGCATTTTCTGATATCGGGCCGTTCAGGCGATATTTGCAGAACACCGTCTGATGACCTCAAGAACCTGGTTTCCGAGACGTAGCATCACTTCAAAGTCCTGCCCGACCGGCGAAACCAGGCGGGCAATCCGAAATATCCCTCTGGCTGAACCCTACGCGGCTAAAGCTCGAGAAAGCCCATGTGCCAGACGGAGCAGCGGAAGAATGGGTTTCGTGTAATATGAATTTCGCACACATGGAAATACTGTACGGATACCGTCCTCGCTAGTGATGCCTCACGTCTCTCGTCGCACGATTCGACGTTGACGATGTTGGTCACTGCTGATTGAGGCCAAGCATGTGCCTGTCCTCCGAGGGTGTGACCGCGGCAAACGCGTAGCCCACACCAGTCCCGGGCCGCGGGTCGCTTGACCAACAAACAAGTGCGGCGACTCTACGTAGTCAGCTTCTCATGTGAAATCCACCGCCGACCACCACGGAGCGAGCCTCTGATGATCCATCACCATCTTTGGGATCATCTGGGGCTACCCACTACGCAGGGTTAGCCGACGACTCAAGCAATGCTTTGACCAACGTTTATCCTTCAGATTGCGGGATGATGCTGTAGTCGGCAAGAGAGCAGCAGATGCAGCGTGGAGAGAGTCCTTAAGAAAGGCAATACCTCTTGAATATCTCTGCTTGGTCCCGAAGATCGATCGCTTGGGTCCGATGTTTGAAGGCCATAAGGCAAAGCCTAGCCGCGACTCGACCAATACGCCTCGCACTTCAAGTTGAGTACAAAGAACGCATGGCAAGGCGACGTCGTGGAATATTGTCAGGCTTCGGCCTAACTCAAGACGGACCCGGCTTGCCGCCCCGAAACCTGAGACTCACGATGACCGGGCTCTGCGGTGTTTGATTAATGACGTGCTCCTTGGTTGTATGGTGAGTTGATCGCATCGCGAGGCCCCATCTGCCGTAGCCGAACGACGTCGAGGAATGACGGGTCCATTTGGTTTCTGACAAACTTCAACTGGCGAAGATGCAGGAAAGAAAGACACAACGGGACTAGGACCAGGGTCCCGCAACTAGAAACACACCCTAGGGGCCCATTATCGCAAGTACAGTGACATGATGCAGAGACCAAGGGTCGACCAAGAGGACCCTTGGTGTCCAGGACTTCCTTGTGCAGACAGGTGGATTGCGCTACAAGCCAATCACGATGCATAAAGACGCTGTCTGTGGGACGGGTTCGCGGGGCCGGCGGGTGTGAGCGCATAGAGAGAAGCCAGGAATGACGCATGCCAAGACACAAGGCGGAAGGATGGAGGTTGGAAATCTGCGCTGTGCAGAGGCCGCTCTGACTCTCCTCCTCTGTTCTACCCAGTCAGAGCCCGCAGAGACATCTGCGAGAGTCGTTTTCTCATGGGGACCTTGATCCATCTCTTGGAAGCCCCATTGCGGCGGAGTCAGGAACAGCCGCGGATTGGCCTGCCGCGAACGAAGCTCTTGCGTGTGCAGTGCGTGTGTTAGATTTCGAGATTGCTGGGATGTGTCCTTTTTCCATGGCCCGACGAGCCACTGGCGTCGAGGTGCTTCAGTTCGTCGATCCAGGGTTAAGGCGCCCGAAGCGCCCGAAGCGGCAAAGTTGACCGCTATCTGATTGAACGAGAACCCGACAATCTCCTTATCTCGTATAGTAGCACGAGACTCGGGCGAGAGAGGCATCTGTGATGTGTAGTATCCGCCGTAGGTCGTACGGATACGTATTACGTGGTCATACACGATGACGGGATCGTTTCTCTCGTGAGATCTTGTGGGTATCGTGTCAAGTGTTTGGCGACCAGATTGCCTCTAGAGCGGTAAGCGGGAAGCCGTCGGTTCCCCGGCTGCCACGAGACGGTTTCTCCAAGGGACAAAAGGGACGAAATCGACGTCATTTCGTCCGTCGAGGTCCCCCTCGGATTCTGCATTGTTGCACTGCCATGTCTTGACTAGGGCCGGTGACAGAGGTGCCGCGCATGGCAGGATGCAATGCGAAATGCGGACGCAAATGCAGGGCGTGTGTTTTCGGACGGTTGTGCGTGGCTGCTGCTGCTGCTGTGCTCCGTCCCCGGTGAGGCTATTTCGCTCTGTACATACCATGGTAGTACTGCCCGTACGCTAGTAGTCGACCTCTTTGTGCTGATCGGCGCGGTGACTACCTGTCACGGACATGACGGTGGCGATCGGGAAGCGATGTCATCGGCGACGAGCGGGCGGGAATAGCCATGGTCCGGTGTGTTCTGTGACGAGAATTCGAACTCTATGACCCTCCCTCACCTTGTGCCCTTTGATGTTGTCGGCCGGGGGCTTTTGGAGGTTGGGTTGGAGTTCCATTGATTGGCGGAGCATACCCCGGGCGAGGTCTGAACCCCTCAGTTGCGATGACGACGAATTGCTTCTAGAGCATCGTTTTGTTTGTTTGGTCGTGCTCGAGTCATCTTTGTCGTCGTCCGAAGGGCCGAGAGTGTTGGTTTGACGAGGGGGACGGACGTGAGCAGCATTGCAGGGTGGCAGGGTGGCAGCCGTCGTGCATCGGCATTGTGGTGGATGCGCCAGACGGTTCAAGCCCCCCCCCTCCAAGAGCAGAAATTCTTAGCTTGAAGCAAGGCAGAAGAAGCATCTAGCAGCGACGGCATTTCGTCTGAGGTCGGCATACGAAAATGATGGAGGGGGGAGAAGGAGCCAAAGAAGGTTTAAGGCCCCAGCTGGAAAGGCTAAAAGGCGACGAGGGCCAGGCCGTGATGGTGTCGTCGATTGCAATGGTGGTGTTTGGTGGTAATGAGCAGGCCTGGGAAAGCCAATCGCAGTCATCTCTAGCACGCTGGGCAAGCCGGAGGTTCCCTGCGAGAAATGAGAAGGCGGCCAGTAAGGGGGCCAGCCACCATCAGCCGCAACGACAAGCAACCTCCCAGTGCCTCGCGAGCGTCAAGGAAGAGGGAAGAAGCCGAAGAATAGACAAGATGAGCCTGGAGTTGAAGTGATGGTGCGGGTGTGGTGGTGAGGCATGTGGTGAAACAACGTTCAGTCTGCCTTTCTATCCGCTGGGAGGACATGGCCCGGCAAGGCGATGTGCCACCGCGGCGCCGGTCGTGGTGTCGTGCTCCCGTGGCTGCTCCCGTCCCGAGGGAAAGGTGTGTTTGACGATGGCATGACGGGCAAGTAACAGCCATGTCGCGGGTACAAGTCGAAGCGTGTCGGTGATGGGCGGCGTGGCGTCGCATTCCACGGACATGTCTAATGACAGGTTTCTTGCTGCCATGCTACACGGCAGCGAGATGCCGCGTATCCCGTCGCCGATATCAGGTATCTGAGGTGTTCAGGCAGGGTGGTCTAGACGGGTAGATGCAGTTTGTTGTTGTTAAATCTGAGGTAAGATGATGCTCGCCGTGCATCCACATCGTCTGGACAAAGCAAGGCAGATAGACCAAGGAGCGGCACAGTGAGGTGAGGTGAGATGAGATGCGATACGATGCCCAGACCGCTTCTGCTGCTGATGCTATTGCTATTGTCGGTCTGACGGTTAATGGGCTTGACGGGAAGAGCTTCCGATTCCATCTACGATATCAATGGAAGCCTTGCAAGAGACGACTTCCTCATCGGGCAGGTTCGAATTCCACATCGGCGGGCGCGAGCGGGGGATCTCGGGCCAGGCAGTTCAGGATTGAGGGAAGGAGGGGGTCTGGTTTCCGATCCCCACTGCAAACGGAATCGTCGGGACTCGGTCGAGCCGTGGACTGTGGTTTCCCTGATGAAGAATTGCGGAAGGCGCCCCCACAAAAAGGGTCCACCCGAGCGAGTTTGTGTCTGAACCTGAGCCCTGAGGGAACCAAGACGGCAGGAACAGGCCTCAACTCTACGGATACATTGGTAACTAATCAGACACGTCGTGGAAGGAGCGAAAAACACAAAAAAAAAATGATGGCAGGAGAACCTTGGATGCAGTTGCCGTCGTTGCCGTCACAGCCATCGTAGTCGTGCCTTCCATCTCCTCGATTATTCGTCGATTTGTACCTCCACTCTGCTGGAGGCGCGGCAGGTACTTGCCCCACCCACAAACGCCCCTCCTCTCCAGCGTTCCACGTCTCCAGCTTCAGTGTCCTTCCCAGTGTACGTGCTTGTGTATTTCCCCACGGTTCACCACCAGCACCAACATCATTGTTACGCAGAATGGAGGTCTTCCAGGCCCCCCACCAGAACACGGCGCCGGGTCCGGTGGATGTACGCTCCGCTGTGTAAAATGGGGAAAAGTAACCTGCAACAAATTCCAGCACGTTCGAGACGTCTCTCCCTGACATCCGCACCAAGAAGCCATCACGAAGCCATTGCCGAGCGGTTTGGTATGGATGGCACGGCAGAAACACAAGACAACCTGGAAAAATCGGCGACCACTCGATTCATCCCACCGCGCGGGGCAAACGACCGGGGGCCGACGACAGGGGAAAACACGACCGAGGAAAAAAATGCACGAGAAAAATCCTGTGTCGTGGCAATGCGCAACGCAACCAACCACGGGGGGATCAATCCAATGGGAGAACGAGAACCCGTACAGAATCACCTTGTCTCATTCGTCCCGCCATGCCTTGTCATTGCCTTGCAGAAGAGTGCACCCTTCCTGCAGACGACGGAGGAGAAGACCATGAGGAGGAGAGGACATCGTCCAGTTGCGGCGGTGTTGCCCCTCGCCCGCCAATATGCATCGTCGGCCTAATCTACGAGACACAGCGGCCAATCACGCACCGGCCCGAAGGCGGATTTTAAGAGGCAGCCCAGCCGAACTTTAGCCCGTTGCGTGCAATGAGCGGCTTTGCTTTCGGATTCACCATTCCACCTGTCGTCTTATCGCGCTGGGTTGGGTTGGAAGGGACAGGGTTGTCTCGGCGCGGTACGGATGGATACGGACCTGGGACCCCTCCAGCTCGATTCACAGTCACAGTGTTCCATTTCCTGGACCGTCCAGCCGCCCAGTCACCATCGTCTCTCTCCGAATCTCCGCTGCACCAGACCCGTCTCGTCACCGTCGGCGTCAACAGAGCGAGAATTGCGGGTCCTTGTCGCCTGGGCGCGGCGACAGCAAACCCCAAAGTGGCGCCATATCGCTCCCTCGGCAAATCACAGCGCTGCGTTTGGGGCGTGAACCCCTGGCACGCGGGCTATGGCAAGCCGACGAGCCTGACAACAGCCGCCGCCGTAATCATCTCACAGACTCCCCAGGCTTCCCTCACGGTATTGCGTCCCGTTTCATGGCTGAAATCTGGCTTGAATGGCCAGGGGGTTGCAACTTGACGCTGGAGGAAGCCGGCGCGCGGGGCAAGGCTCAAGCAAGGCGAAGCCGAGCGTCAGGAGAGGAGGAGGGGCATTCCGTGAAATCCACCGAGGAGCGCCCATTCATCCTGATTCCATGATCCATGGGATGCCATTTTTCCATTGTTGACGATACTACTTACTGTTGATTTGAACCAGCGATCCATACCCGGCCAGCCGAACCGAGCCCGCCCAAGCCTCCTCATGGTCGATTGATCTACCCACTATCTATGCAACAACTCTCTGACGGGTTTGCGCTTGATTAACACGCCCGTGGCATCGCGTGTTCGCAGGCCACAAATTACCGCAAGTACAGTGCGGGACGCCATCTCTCGTCCCTCAGCCTTCCTTGGTTCCCGATTTCCATGGCCTCTCGGCCCCCCTTCGACGGGCCGTCCGACCATTCTCGTGAGGCAGGCCCCCGGGGCAGATTCAGGAACAGGCCACGGAGGCACCAGTCCCTGGGCACTCTATAGTGCGACTTGCGACTTGTCGGGAGGTGGCTGCTGATCCTCGATTGCGATCCGATGCCACCACGATAACGCACAAAAATGCCTCTGCCACGACCACTCGCCAGCCACGGCGATCCTCCTTTCCGAGCCAACGTCCAAATTGCTTGACACACCGGCCGGCCGCTTCGGACAAGTCCACGCGAGAGACTCGCTGCTTTGCTGGCCTTGCGGCTTTGCGCCTAGGTACTGATCGTCGTCAAGGCCCAGGCCACCACTACTACTACTATGTACACGTCCTACCTTGCCCTTCCGTTCAGGGACCTCGTGGTTCCAGACCAGACGGAACCGGAGTCGCTTTCCCCCAATCCATCCACCCGTTCATCCACTACTACACTACTTCCACCAACACCACCACCACCCTACCCGCGAGCCACGGGCTACGTGCCACGGGTGAGGGGGAGGGGCAGAAGGGGGGCTTAGGTCCTCGGAGCGGGCGTAGGGTATTTCCTTTGAGTGAAGGGCAGCGCCATCCCGTGGACAGGCAGGGCAGGTCGACAAGCAACAGGCGTCAGCACAACCTCAGAGACGGGCAACAGTGTCTCGGGATGTCTATTTTGATGTGATATTACACTCGTCCTAAGGCTCCTGGGGCAGCTGGGCAAATGCACCTCGCTGCAATGGAAGCGTAGGCACGGTATGAGATGTGCCACACGCACATACACACACACTCACAGAGAGAGGCACATCAGCTGCTGATAGCTCTCACCACATGCCATGCTCGTGATAGCCCACGGGTGACCCTTTTTGGCTCCCCTCCTCTGGCCCGGTGGGGCCATTCTTTTTGTTTTCTGACGGACATGAACATCGGAAAGATTTCCACCATCCAGCGCGATGGGAGGGAGGCAGAGAGCAAAAGCGAGGCGAGCAGAGGCATCAGGAAAGTGCAGCACATGCCGCGGACACAACCACATCGCTGTTTGTCTGTGTGTGTGTGAGATACCGCCGCAGCAATGGCTCTCGCTCCCTCGCCCAGCCGTTTGTCCGCAGTTGAATTACATCTTGCTACCAACCAGACGAGAGACCCTGAGCCGACGATGAGAGGTCAACAAAGCAAGCCCAGCAAGTACCAATGACGAGCGACGACGTCTTGCCAGTCGTTGCGGTTCCCCTTGTGCCTCATGCTTCATCCACGTCCATCCCATCACCTCCTGCCCGACCCAGTGGAGGGAACACCACCCCTCCTCATCATCGCAACACCCCCCTTCCCCCCCCATCAAAAAGGCAATGTACTGTGCCTGGTACAGATACCTCGAGGTGCGTACGGCAGACTCTTTGACGAAATGGTGCATCCTCGTTGGCCCATTAAGGGCCGCAGTCGAGAGCTAATTCGACGCCGCTCCGTTTCAATGAAGCGGAGACTGGCGGACATGGTGACGGGATGGTGGGAAAATGAGAGGCGTCTATTCGCAGGCAGGGCAGGAAAAGACTGGGGATGATGGCATGGCTGGGGGCGCTGCGGCGTTATGTCATTGCCCACTGCTCCTCCTTCCTTGATACACACGGAGGCGTCTCTATCTTGTCTGCCTGAGGACGCGGGGAGATACCCTTGAAAGTACCTCCTTCCGCGTAGATACGTACCGTAGGTACGGAGACCTACCGACTTGATGCCTTATCCTCTACGTAGTGGTGGGTACGTGCCTTTTTGCTTCGGTACGTTCCCCAGCACCTACTGTCACAACGACGTATCGCATGGGTCCCCCCTCCAGCGCCTCCACTCCCTCATGCTTTCCCCTTCGAGCGGCGGCCCCCACTGTAAATGAGCCTTTCGCACGTCAAGGCATCCATCCCATGGTGCCGTCCTCAAGGTCTCGCACACGATTACTACATCGTCGTCGCTCTGAGGAAGGCGAACTCTCTGGAAATATAAGTAAACCCAATCCCCCCCTTTCAGCACCAACTTCCGGATCATCACTTTCTCATCAATCACATCTTTTCCAACTTGGTCATTAGATCGACTGACATCCATCTTAAAACATTTCTTCCACTTACACAGACAATCAACCATCTCCACCACCACCACCACCAGCATCACTGCTTCCCACTCTTCTTCATACACACACACCGAACATGTCGTCGACAACATACACCAAGAAGGCTGTCCACTTCGGCGCCGGTAACATCGGCCGTGGTTTCGTCGCCTGCTTTCTCCACAACTCCGGCTACGAGGTTGTCTTCGCCGATGTTCAGGACGCCCTCATCGACAAGCTGAACGAGACTCCCTCATACCGTGTTATCGAGGTCGGCGCCGAGGGCACCAACGAGAACGTCATCACAAACTACCGCGCCATCAACTCGAAAACTCACGAGGCCGACCTTGTTGAGGAGATTGCCACTGCCGACGTCGTCACCTGCTCTGTCGGCCCGAACATCCTGAAGTTCATCGCGCCCGTCATCGCCAAGGGTATTGACAAGCGACCCAGCGACCTGGCTCCCATTGCTGTTATCGCTTGCGAAAACGCTATCGGCGCCACTGATACCCTGGCTGAGCACATCAAGGACCCCCGCAACACCCTGCCCCACCGCCTTGAGGACTACCACGAGCGCGCTCGCTTCGCCAACTCTGCCATCGACCGCATTGTCCCTGCTCAGGACCCCAATGCCGGCTTGGACGTGACGCTCGAGAAGTTCTACGAGTGGGTCGTTGACCGCACGCCTTTCGACCAGATCCCCAGCATCGAGGGAATTAACTGGGTCGACGAGCTCGCTCCCTTCATCGAGCGCAAGCTGTACACTGTCAACACCGGCCACGCTACCGCTGCCTACCATGGATACAACCGCAGCAAGCGCACCGTTTACGATGCTCTCCAGGACAAGGCTATCATGGCCGAGGTCCGCAAGGCTCTTGAGGAGACCAGCAACCTGATCATTACCAAGCACGGCATTGACGAGACTGCGCAGCGCGAGTACGCCGCCAAGATCATTCGCCGTATCGGCAACCCGCATCTCGAGGATGCTGTCGAGCGTGTCGGCCGTGCTCCGCTCCGCAAGCTTAGCCGCAAGGAGCGCTTCATCGGCCCCGCTGCAGAGCTTGCCGAGAAGGGTGAGGACTGCTCGGCCCTGCTCCGCGCTGCCGAAATGGCCTTCCGCTTCCAGGAGGTTGAGGGTGATGATGAGAGCAAGGAGCTTGCTCAGATCATGTCCGAGAACGGACCCGAAGATGTTGTTACCAAGATTTGCGGTATTCAGCCTTCAGAGAAGATTCACCCCATGCTCGTCAACGTTGTCCGCAGGGTTCAGGCCGACAGCGAGGAATGACTCGACTGCTGACTATGATCTGTGTCACGATTAACGGATTTTGGGTATGATTTGGAGTTTAGCATATATCATCGGTTATGGCAAGGCGTTGGGGCATATCGGACATTATAGTCCTGCGGTGATTTTCTCTCAATTGGCTTTGACTTGACAATTAAGCAAGTACCAAATTAGCTCTTCAATGAAACAATTGGTTGTATTTCCAACAATACTCTTTCCACACGTGAGCGTTCAAAATTACGATGGATATATTAGTCACCGGATTTGTTACTGCTGTTGCTTGGGTATTCTGTTGCTTACTTTTCGTCCTGCTTTTCAGCTGGTGTGCATCAAAGTAACACCCGTACGTCGATGTTAGGATCTGAAAATTACGAATGTTACTGCGCTTGAGGTCAAGAATACTCAACTTGTATCGTGATGTAAATGACGGGAGCACATTGGTCGAGTCCAGGCTCACGTCGACAGGCTGGCAGTGGCACGGACGCTAGACCCTGTGCCCAAAATGTGGCTAGTGCACGGACTTGCGGCGAGCGACTGTGGCTTCTGAAAAGTGTTTGTGCCTTAGGCAAAAGCCACACTACTTAGGCACCAATCAGCTCCTGAACTCGCGGTAGGGACACATCTGTTGAAGCTCGAAATACCGACCTGCCCAAAATTGCGACTGCCACAGCTCTGGAAGCCATCAATTCCCACGACCCACGCTCTCGAGGCTCTCCGAACATACTCCGCGACCGGCTTCCAGCAGCCCATTTCAATTCGCCCTGCCATTTATCCAATATCCCGGAACACGACGCATGATCCCTTCCTGAGAGTCGAATACCCAGCGCCGCACATACCCACCCCACTTCGCTTCTCGTGGACAACGTCGCCTTTTCCTCCCTCCCTCGCTGGCACTTTTTCTATAGGCGTTCACGATGAAGGTCGACGTGAAGGTACGAATAAATCCGATTTCATTCACCCGATTGTTTTGGAATTCGCGGCAGGAGCTATCTGGTCGGGCTCGCGGGAAGCTCCACAGCTACCGCCAGTCTGTCATCTCCTGAATAGCTCCAGAAGTAGCTAACCTGTCCGTTCAGCGACAACTATTCGCCCGCAGCGAGCGGGTGAAGGGCATCGACTTCCACCCCCAAGAGCCATGGATCCTTACGACCCTCTACAGTGGCCACGTCTACATCTGGTCATACGAGACGCAGCAGATCGTCAAGACCTTCGAGCTCACCGACGTCCCCGTGAGAGCCGGCCGATTCGTCGCAAGAAAGAACTGGATTGTCTGCGGCTCCGATGACTTCCAGATCCGCGTATACAACTACAACACCTCGGAGAAGATCACCTCCTTCGAGGCTCACCCCGACTACATTCGCGCCATCGTCGTCCACCCGACGCAACCGTTCGTGCTGACCGCCTCCGATGACATGACGATTAAGCTGTGGGACTGGGAGAAGGGCTGGAAGTGCGTGCAGGTCTTCGAGGGCCACGGTCACTATGTCATGGGCCTCGCCATCAACCCCAAGGACACCAACACCTTCGCGTCCGCCTCCCTGGACCGGACCGTCAAGATCTGGAGCCTCGGCTCTGCGACCCCCAACTTCACCCTCGAGGCGCACGAGGCCAAGGGCGTCAACCACGTCGACTACTACCCCCACTCCGACAAGCCTTACCTCCTGACGACCTCCGACGACCGGACTGTCAAGGTCTGGGACTACACCACCAAGTCTCTCATTGCCACCCTCGAGGGCCACACGAATAACGTCTCGTTTGCGTGCTACCACCCCGAACTGCCAGTTATTATTTCCGGTTCCGAGGACGGCACCATCAGGTTATGGCACGCCAACACCTACCGCTTCGAGCAGTCGCTCAATTACGGCCTGGAGCGCGCCTGGTGTGTCTCCTACCAGAAGGGCAAGCAGGGTGTGGCTGTTGGTTTCGACGATGGTGCGGTCGTTGTCAAGCTGGGTCGCGAGGAGCCCGCGGTGTCGATGGACGCATCAGGAAAGCTCATCTGGGCGCGCCACAACGAAGTAGTCTCGGCCATCATCAAGGGCGGAGGTAAGTTCTGGCAACCATGGCGGGCTGGCATGGCCATCGCTGACGGCTGCAGATGCTTCCATCAAGGACAACGAGCCCATTTCTCTCCCCGTCAAGGAGATGGGCACATGCGAAGTGTACCCCTCGACCCTCATCCACAACCCGAACGGCCGATTTGTCGCAGTCTGCGGTGACGGCGAGTACATCATCTACACGGCCCTGGCGTGGCGCAACAAGGCCTTCGGTTCTGCCCTGGACTTCGTCTGGGCCTCCAAGGAGAACTCCAACGACTTTGCCATCCGCGAGTCGGCCACCAGCGTCAAGGTCTACAAGAACTTTGTCGAGAAGACGGGCGGTCTTGACGTCGGCTTCCAGGCCGAGGGCTTGACTGGTGGCGTTCTCCTCGGTGTCAAGGGCCAGGGTGGTATCTCGTTCTTCGACTGGCAAAGCGGCAGCTTGGTCAGACGGATCGAGGTCGAGCCCAGAGAGGTATGTTGTTTGTTACAACGTTCGCACAGGTTCAAATACTAACTCGGACAGGTCTACTGGTCTGACAGCGGTGAGCTGGTTGCTCTCGCATGCGAGGACACTTTCTACGTCCTGCGCTTCTCCCGCGACGCCTTCATTGAGGCTGTCCAGACCGGACAGATTGACGAGGACGGCGCAGAGTCCGCCTTCGAAGTCATCACCGACATCAACGAGAGGTAGGCTGAATGTCCGGATGAGTAGACCAACGCTAACACGAGACCAGCGTCCGCACGGGAGAGTGGGTTGGCGACTGCTTCCTCTACACCAACAGCACAAACCGATTGAACTACCTCGTCGGCGACCAGACCTACACCGTGTCTCACTTCGACCAGTCCATGTACATCCTGGGCTACATCCAGCGCGACTCGAGGATTTACCTCGCCGACAAGGATGTCTCCGTTACCTCGTTTGCCCTGTCCCTGCCCGTCCTCGAATACCAGACTTTGGTCCTCCGTGACGACATGGAGACGGCGCAAGAGCTGCTGCCCACCATCCCCGCCGACCAGCTCAACAAGATTGCGCGCTTTTTGGAGGGCCAGGGCCACAAGGAGCTGGCCTTGGAGGTCGCGACCGACCCCGAACACAAGTTCGAGCTCGCTCTCGGCCTCGGTCAGCTCGACACCGCTCTCGAGCTTGCGAGGGAAGCCGACGTCGAGCACAAGTGGAAGACGGTCGGTGACGCGGCGCTTGCAGGATGGCAGGTTGCCGTCGCACAAGAGTGCTTCACCCACGCACGGGATCTCGGCTCCCTGCTGCTGCTGTACTCCTCCACCTCGGACCGCAGCGGTCTGTCAAAACTGGCCGAGCAGGCCCAGGAGGCCGGCGCCCACAACGTCGCGTTCAGCTGCAAGTGGCTGCTTGGCGACGTCGCCGGCTGCATTGAGATCCTCACCAAGACCGGCCGGTTAGCCGAGGCCGTTCTCTTCTCGCAAACATACAAGCCGAGCCTGACGGCGGACGTCGTCGCGCAATGGAAGGAGAGCCTCGACAAGGGCAAGAAGGGCCGCGTGTCCAAGATGATCGGTGTCCCCGTGGAAGACGAGGAGCTCTTCCCCGAGTGGGACGAGTGGCTGCGTCTGGAGAAGGAGGGCGCCGCCGCGCCCCCGGTGGCCGAGGTCAAGAAGGTCAACGGAGCGGATTCGGCCGAGGAGGCGGAGGAGGAGGCGGACGAGGCAGAGGAGGACGACGAGGAGGCCGAGGAAGACGACGAGTAGGAGAAGCCGACTTCCTTTGGCTCGGGGGGGATTTGATTACAAGTATGGATGAAGGGGGGCGGGGATCGAAAAAGGCCTAGATGTCGAAGGGGTTTTGGTCCTGCCTCGACGGGCGTTGACGGTAATGATCATGCCTTGCAAATAAATGGAAGCTGTTTTGTGCGTATTACATCTTATTTGTGTTTCGGCGAGGGTTAGTGCTTGTTGTCTACGCCTCGTGAGGATGGTTCTTGTTCTTGGGGAGAAAACAGTTGTTACACAGAGTACATCACACGGATTCCCATGTCAGTAAGTCGGACACACCTCCCCCGAAGCAGAGGTCCTCAAAGCCCAGCCCTCGACCCTGTCGAGCCCCCAGACGACGGTATACAGAAGCCTCGCAAACTCGTCCACGTCGGCGGCTGCCGCACTGACAAAAAGCTTGTCGGACTCGAACGACTGCAGGAAGTACGCCCCGCCGTCTACGTCGTCGCTCTCCTCCAGCTTGCGATAGAGGGCCGACCACCGCGCGGGCGAGGGGGCGTCCCACAGCCCAGCGCGGGCGGTGAACTTGACGCCCCCGCCGCATCCGGGATTGTGATGCGGGATCTGGTCGCCCTTGAGCGCGAGGTAGACGTCCACGGTGCACATCACGGCGAGCCACGTGCGCCGGACGGACTCGGACACGATCCAGAGGTACCACGCCGCGAGGTCCGCGTCCTCGGGGACCAGGGCGCCCGAGGACAGGGCGACGGCCACGGGGCACTGCGTCGACGCGGGGGTGAAGGTCGCGCGGAGGCTCTGGGCTTCGGAGGAAGCTGCCTCCCAGAGCTGGCTGCTCCAGAGGACCAGGGTCGGGATGTGCGACTCTGCGGCCGCGCGGTGGCGGACGGAGCCGTCGAAGAGAAGGAGGACGGTGTAGATTAGTAATGCTTGGACGCGGGATAGGTGGTCACGCGTCTCGAGGATGTTGACAGTTTGGGAGGTGATCATTGCGGAGACTTTTTCGTCGAGGACGCGCTGGACGATGGTTTCGTTTTGAGGGGTTGAGTGGTGGTATAACGATGCCATGGCCAGGGCGTCCTGGAGGAGGGGCGGGAAGGGGTTGGGGGAGGCGTAGACGCCGCGGTGGATGAAGGGGTTGTGGCCGTCTGTGACCCAGCGGAGGATCCAGGACTGCATGGCGCGGGTGAAGTTTGTCAGCGCGCGGGCCGGGTAGACGTCGTTTACGCGGGTGTTGCGGTGGGATATGGTCCAGGAGGAGGGGGTTAGGAACCAGGTGCTTCTGGTGACGGCCTCGATGATGTCGCGGCGGCGGGAGAGGGGGTTCTCCGCGGGGGGAGGAGGTGTGTAGCGTTGCTGCGGGTTGGTTGCGGACGGGAGGAGAGGGATGTCGGTCCAGGGGGTTGTGTTCCAGAGGTTGAAGGAGAGGGCGCCGGCGTCCAGGGCAAAGAGGTCTGCCGCCGGGGCTGCGGTGGATGACGTCGTGATCACTGTGGGTTCGACGCTGGCAGCGGCATCTATCGTAGGACGTTGCTGGTCCCGCCGGCGTCTCTTGGCCGGAGGGTAGCGGCAGTCGATGTCCCTGTCCTCGCAGCGGGTGCATGACGGGGTGCCCTTGTCGCAGCGGCGTTTGGAGGATGTGCAGGCTAGGCATGCCTTTTGCTTGGATGGGCGTGCCATCGTGTTCGTCCGCTGTTGCGGGAGAGGAGCGGAAAGCGGAATCGGTACAGTAGAGATTCCTGCGGATGATGGGCGGGTGTTGCTATTACTATACGTGATGGGGAAGGTATACGTACTTTGTGTACTTCATAGCCATGCGGTGGAAGTAGACTCAATAGAGCTACGCGTGACTTTTTGCTTAGATGAGCTTGTCATCTGTTGTTCGTCCGCCTTGGATCCGTCCTCGGCGGAAAAGGAGCGGAAAACGGAATCGGTGCGGTAAACGTTATTGCGGATGATGACCGGGTGTTGTTGTTACTAGGCATGATGAGATGATACACGTACTTTGCTCTACTGCCTAAACATGCGGCGGAAGTAAAATCCACAGCGGAGTTTGATTCCGTCGTACTTGGCCGGTGAGATATTCTCCCG
Organism: Colletotrichum musicola; assembly: GCA_014235935.1. Classification (NCBI taxonomy): domain Eukaryota; kingdom Fungi; phylum Ascomycota; class Sordariomycetes; order Glomerellales; family Glomerellaceae; genus Colletotrichum; species Colletotrichum musicola. The sequence continues at coordinate 24,437 of WIGM01000359.1, read as the reverse complement.
TTTACGTAAAAGCACAGAGGTGAGAAAGAAATCGAGTTTGTAAGCGGATGTGGTCGTTGTGTTGCTTGTGTTACCATAGCACCACCGTAATACCATGCTAGGTATGTTGGTACATGTAGGTAAGCCGGACCGGCCGGGGGTTACCGTAAGCGGTAGGTGGGGCATCCGCGGGTTTCCGGCGGGCGGGTTGCGGGAAAACCCCACTGTATTGCACCGTCTTTTCGGCCGCGCGACCGGACCTCTCTGCGGGTGCCCGCCGCTGTTTGACGTCACGCAACTTGGACGCTGTATTGGAGGTATACGTGTCTTTGTAATATTTACAGCAGGATTGGAGGTGAGATGGGTTGGTATAAGAGTCGAAGACCTGTTCGGTCTCATCGATCATGAACAGCTGGCTCATCAAGCTTCTGCATCAACAACTATACCACATCTACTCATACTTCAAGACCGTCTTCAAATCTCAAGAAACCTCACTTGGACATTTCATTGAACTTACAACCTCCGCTATGGAACACTACCTGAACCTCACCTCCACCGTCGAGAACGGCAGCACCCTCGTCAAAACGATCCACAAGAAGGGCTACCCGGCCATCGACCCCTCCCGCCCGGAGCTCTCCCAGGCCGGGCGCACCATCTTGATCACCGGCGGCTCCGGCGGCATCGGCTTCGCCATCGCCCGGGGCTTCGCCCAGGCCGGCGCCGCGCAGGTCATCATCACCGGCCGCCGGGCCAACGCCCTCGACGAGTCCGTCGCGAAGCTCCGCGCCGAGTTCTCCGGGGGGACGACGAAGTTCGCCGGCCGCGCGGTCGAAGTCTCCGACCTCGTCGCGACGGAGAAGCTCTGGAAAGGGTTCGAGGACGACGGCATCGTCGTGGACGTGCTAGCCCTCAACGCTGCGTCCTTCGAGGCCCTGCCGATCCTCGACCAAGGGGTGGAAAAGGTCTGGGCTCAATTTGGGGTTAACGTCCGTGGGCATCTGGACTACACCGAGAGGTTCTACCATCAGAAGAAGGCACCCGAGGGTCACGCCAAGGTAGGTGACCGCATTTCCGGTACGGTTGTTTCCGTAACTAACACCTGTGAACTAGTTCCTCGTCAACACGTCGACGGCAGCCATCCACGACTTCGTCCGCTCCGGCCCGGTCCCGTCCTACAGCCTGACCAAGAACTCGGGCACCCTGCTCCTGCAGCAGATCGCAAAAGACACGCCCCCTGAGAAGATGCAGGTCGTCAGCTTCCACCCGGGCACCGTGTACACCGACGGCGTCGTCGGGTTCATACCGCGGGACGCGTTCGACTTTGACGAAGGTGAGCCAGTTCCGTTTTCTGGGTGATAGAAAAGAATTGCATCAAGCTGACCTTGTGCGTGCAGACACCCTCGGCGGACACTTTGCGGTGTGGGCTGCTTCCGAGGAGGCTCGCTTCCTCCACGGCCGTTACATCTGGGCTGGGTGGGATCTCGACGAGGTGAGGAACGGCGAGGTGTATGAGAAGATTACCAAGAACCCTCACTTTCTTCAGATCGGCGTCGTTGGGTTGCACCAGTAACGGGAACAATGATGAGATGGTGCGAGGCTTGGCTTTCTTCGTTTCCCACATGTTTTTCCAGTTCGATAGAGGCGGTTCAAGGGCACACCAGTTTCATTGAAATAGATCACACTTGCTACGAACTCAGCCCGAAGTGCGTTTGGAAGGCTAAGCTGGCCAAGAACGGAAACTCATACCGATGAGCGCTGAATCGACTCCGGCCTTGCAAGAGAAATGGGAACATATCCAAGATCACAGCAAACGCCATGCGCCCACCCGCTTGCCAAGCAGAGGGAGTAAAAGCTTACTTACCTTTTCCAAGAGATAGGTGGCACAGGGCTGAAGCAGTGGTTAAAGTGGTGGCTTGGGAGAAGTTGGAACCCCTCGGGCTTGGGCCTTGGGGAGGCGAGACGCCCTACTTGGGGGCTCCTAGTCCCTTTATCGGTGTCAGCTACCTGGAACTTCCTCGAATGGATTTCCGTTATATGCAGCTGTCATGTCCGTGGGGATAACGAAGGACGTCAACAGTGACGGACGACACCGACGATGGTGACGGACGACGGAGGCGACAGAGACATCATTAACGATGGGGATTGGGAGTTAGCTTCCCACCTCTCTTCGTCATCCAACCTAGACCCCTCAACGATTGATCAAGAGCCAGTTGGCATTACGGTACAATTCCAGTTCTTGATATGCATTTACGGGAAACCATCATCTTAACGAAATGTCAGTTTGCTCAGCTCCACGCCCGCTTCTTGTCATTCTTCGTCCCTGCCTGAATCAGCTGAAGAGCCACGGGTGAACAAGTCATGAATTCATGCCCATTTCTGGGGTATTTCCAAGCCAAACTCGTGCAATGACGTTACGGCTTGGCGATGGGAGAAGCCAGGCCAACTAACAGTCCCAGAAGAAATCTTCTCCCGCCCCTCTATCTCCTATCGCTACTGTTACTACAATAATGCGTTAGTGATGATAAAAGACTTTATTCAACCCCTTTGGAGTGTAAGATCCAACTGATGGGACCTGTTTCCCCTGGTGTAAGCATATGCTCCTAACATCATCTCTACGGAAACTAGTGACGAGATAACCGTTCATCAGTTTTAAGCAGCAGCCAGGCATGAATTTCCATTTTACTACTTAACAAGGAGACGATCTGGATCAATTCTAAGCAGAAAGCCGCCTAGTCCAACGGCTAGCTCGGCCGCCGCCCCTGTGTTATGCCTCGTCGAAACTGCACTAAGCCCATTTCATCTAGCCGTTGCATGCCTCACTCAAATTCGTCTTCGAAGGGGGCAATGATCAGGCACCGAAGGTTATGAAACACCACCAAGATCTGCCTCAGCTGAACGGCCGGCACCAGCCCGATACCATGGCTAGCAACCCATCCAGACTCTAATCCTGTCTGCCTGGCGTTAATGTCACGCTCGCGAGCCCATCATGCCAGAGCTAGCCTGACACTAAACAGGGCACGGCCGCAATGGCGGCGGCGAACTTCTGTTGCCAATATCCTTATTTTTCAAGCTTTAAATTAGAAGCTACAAGATGTTGATCAGGGGTAGCCGCGAGGATCTCATCTATTTAATCAAGGAGTTGCCGGGCTTCCGTCCAACTGATGGTCCCAGCCTCCATCATCACAACAAACAACATCTTCTCTTCTCTCCACCACCAACAAATATCTCTCTTTCTGTTCTTGAAACAATCACAGTCCTTTCCAAAACTCACAATGCACGCCAAGATCGCCCTCATCGCCGCCATGGCCGGCGCAGCCGTTGCCACGGACATCCACCCGGAGCGCGTCCGCCGCGACATCCTCGCCCGCCAGACCGACCTCCCCAACATGTCGGCCGACCCGTGCCTCAGCGCCCTGGCCACCGTCTACGCCAACGCGCCCACGCCCCCGCCCAAGATTATGTCGTACGAGATGACGGCCCCGCCCCAGACGGACGCCTGCAGCGTCACCGTCCCCGCCGAGCTGAGCGCCGAGTACTCGAGCTACACGTCCCAGATCCTCAGCTGGGTCGGCGCCAACTCGGCCTCCATCGAGTCCGCGCTGTCCATGTGCTCGACGCTCACCGACATGGCCACCGAGATCCCCGTTTGCACGTCCGCCATCGGCGGCGGCAGCGGCGGCGGCGGCGGTGGCGGCTCAGACTCCAAGCCCACGGAGGGCTCCAAGGAGGAGACTGCCGCCGGCACTGGCACGGCTGCCGGCGCCAGCAAGACCGGCTCCCCATCCAAGGTCTCTGGCAACGCTGGCCCTCGCGAGACTGCCATGATGGCGGCGGCCGCCGCTGCCGCTGGTTTCGTTGGTGTTGCTGCTTTCTTGTAAACAAAATCTTTGCTGTGTCTATACCATTTGTACCTTTTCTTCTCAGGAGTTGGGATAAACGAGGCTGGAACGCGTATACCGTTTAAGAATTGCCCGTCATTTACATCGGGCTTTTTCCTTTTGCTTAGTTCCATTCTCTAAGAGCCCAATAACCAAGTCCATTGAAAAGAAACACCGAAGGAGTCAATCGCCCTAAGACTATGGCTTAATTCCTATCACTACCCGGTGACATTCCCGAACAGGCAGGCCAGTTCGCCTCCATCGAACCAAGCGCGCTCCTTGTTCCAGGCGTTGACGATGATGTCTCTTCCCTTCCTAGCCACGTCTTCAAGTTGCGCTGAGGAGCTCCAGCCTGGAATAGCTGTACTCAAACTCACGATGTAGACGCCCGTCTGGAGGGCAATCCTCCAAGCCTTGTCTTCTGACATCGGGCCCAAGCCCTCGGCATATCCCTGGAACATCCAGAGACCGACGTCTGCGCCCTTAAGCCAGATGGAGTACAACTCCCCGAGCATGTATCCGTGGTCCATGCCCTCCACGCCAAACTGGGCATTCTCCCAGTCCACAACGAACAAGCGGTTTTCGCAACCAGATTCCACCGGTGCGTCCGAAATCAGCACGCTTCACGAGGTTAGCCGGCGAAGGGAAAATTGTTTCCAAGAAGGCGGAAAACCTACTTGTGCGGCCCGAAATCGCCGTTTATGACGCTCAGACTTCCAGATCCGCCCTGTATCTCTCCCAGAGCCTGTTCCTTCACCTGGACAAAGATGCCTTTGGCATCGGACAAAATCTCGGGAAACTGCTTGACCCGGTCCATCAGCCAGTCGTAGTTGATTGTATGGACCAGCTTCTGCATTTCGCTGTTACTCGTGATCGCTTGGCGCAGCGTGGCCGCATCATGAGCGTTGGAACCCTCTCCAGCTTGGTCCCCCATCGCCCGCGCCATGAGAACATGGGCTCTCTGTATGTACTCTGCCAGCGACTTGCCGAGGAGGCGGTAGTCTCGCTGCGCATTCTCTCCCGCCGGAGTCTGTAGGTTCCTCATGCAGTGCGTCTTCAAGGTCACCACATGAGGGAGGTACTCCTGAACCTGTGTCTTCGTCGAGAAGTCGTAGTGGTAGCATCTCGGAGCTCTAATGGTAACCTTGGCTGTGGATGATTCGCCTGAGCATACTTCCACTGTCGCCAACTCCTTCAAACACGCTGCTTCCACGTCCTTTGAGAAATTAGCACTTTTGAGCCATTTAAGGAAAGGGCGACGGTTGAGTTTACGCATCGGTCCGTGGTGATTGGATTCTCGGGGAATTTAGCCATGTAGGCCTCACCGTGCTTGACCAAGACATCGGTCGAGCCATCCTCAAGGGCTCGTAAGAGAGCCGCGTGGTAGGTGAAGTTGGATAGGCCCCCCGCCAATGGCTTTAGCGAGCTGACAGCGTACGGCGTTCCGTTCAGTGATGTCTGAACTCTGTTGGCAATGTCGCCGGGAATGTCTTCGGATGGAGCCATGATGAGACGTTGAGCGATGCAAGGAAAGAAAAAGTCATGAGAGATGGGCTAGGTGGCTTCTTAGATCGTGGTTATAAGTTTCAAGTATTGTAGTTGCCTAAGGTACTTTTGCGCTCTTATCAATGTGTTTCTCGGATGCCTAACGTGGGCCGCGTAAGAAATCCGCAGTACGCCGGGGATGTGAGGGGACTTCAGTTTGCCGAGTACCGATCTACGATTATGGCGATAATGGGTTGAATGCTGCGAATAGGATGTGGTGCCAGTCTGCGAAAGCAGCAACAGCTTTCATACCTAGGCTGCACTACTTGCATCTCAAATGACAGCATGGCTTGGAGGATCATCCATCAGCAGGCGACCACCTCTTTTGTAAAGGTCAATCAAAGTCTCGGTTTCTAATGTCTCACTAAAGAAATTTATCTACTGGTTTGAATTTGTACATTGAGTCGACAACCCCCTTACTTAGATATATGTAAGCCCTTGGCCCCTCTTAGTCGCTTTAATCTAAAAAGCGGACTGAACCCGAATGACGCAACTCAAAAGACTGTGCGACTAACACTCAATCGCTTACTCCTCGAACGGCCTGACCGCCCAAGGGGTTGCCTCAGCCAGAGCCGTTGTGCACTTGGCCGCCAGGGCAGCCTTGGCCTCGGTGCTGTTGGACGAGATACAGGGCATGCCGATGCCTCCCTTGATGCCATCACACAAGATCACAGGCTCGCCACCGCAGGGAGTGGTGATGTTGAAGTTCTTGAACTGAATGTTGTCGCAGACGGCGCTGGGATTGGTAGAGCACGTCAGCTTAGCCACGGCGCGGCCGTACTTGCCACTGCTGTACCCCGAAAAGTTCTCGAACAGGATGTTGGAGATGTTCATCTGCGAGGGGTACTGCGCGCAGGTGCTGGCGTTGATGTTGAAGTAGCAGGAGTCGATGAAGGCCGTGTACTCGTTGTTGGCCTGCCAGAAGTTCCGGAAGGTCACGTTGTCGATGAAGCCGTAGCCGATGTTGGGGCCGGCCCAGGTCTTGAGGCGGGCGCCGTGCTGACCGTTCAGCATCCACACGTTCTCGATGACGACGTCCTTGACGAAGCTCTTCTCGCCGGCGTACTGGCCCAGCGAGCCGATGGACTGGCCGTGGGTGCCGTTGCAGTACATGGTATCCACGTGGATGTTGCTGGCGTTAGACTTGGGCGAGAAGCAGTCGTCCCCGATGTTTACCCAAGCGCGTTCGACCTTCACGTTTTCGACGTTCAACGAGTCGAAGAAGTCGGTGTTCTTCGGCTCGGCCGTGGCGTTCTTGGACTCTGCGGTGCAGATGACATCCTTGAAGGAGATGTCCTTGGCTGGATTGAATTGTTAGCAGCGGTAAGGAGATGGACATACATTCAACTCACAGGTCACAATAAAGGTGGTCCAGCAGGGAGAGTCCTTGAGATGGATGCCCTCAATGGCCAGACCGGTGGCGTTCTCGGCGTAGAACAGAATGGGACGCAGATACGAGTTGCTCGGGTCCAGGATTCTGGGAGTCGATACGTCAGTCACATGCTGCAATTCGAGATGAGCAGAAACTTACTCGAGTCCAGCAAACTCGTTCCACCAGCGCTGACCGTTGCCGTTGAGCACGCCCTCGCCGTACAGCTTCACGTCCTTGCCGCCCCACTTCCAGAACATGATGGAGTTCTGGAAGGGATGGCGGAAGGCGTTGGCCTGCCAGTACGGGGTGTCGTTGGTGAACTTGATCTCGCCCTCCCAGTGGACGTGCACGTCGTTGAGCCAGGTCAGGTCGAGCGGCTTGCCGATGATGAAGGTCTGGTTGGCAGGGAGGTACAGCGTGCCTCCGTTGTTGGCCTTCTTCAGGCCCTCCAGGAACTCGTCCGAGACGTCGTCGAGGTCGTCCTCGGAGGCTCGCAGGGTGAAGGTCTTGCGGTGGCAGTCCCGGGCGCGCTTCTGGAAGGGGTGCTTCTCGCGGAACTCCTCGATGCTGCGCGGCACGCCTGCCGGGAGCTCGACTGAGAGGGCGAGGGCGCTGCCGGCGGCTGCCAAGGCGGCGAGGAGGGACGAGACTCTCATGGCTGCGCGTGTGGGATTGGACGGCTAAGGGGGAAACACACACACACGGTTGAGTGGGATTGCCAAGTGAGATGCCAAGAGAAGGGCTGCTCGGGAGAGGTGATCGACCATCCATCTCGAGTTTCCAAGAGGCTCGGCCTCTTCATATACTCGCGCGGCTTGGCACAGGACCTGCATGGCCAAGACGCGTTGGCACATATCTCCTCGCCATTGCGGACTGCGACCCAAGGGATCATCATCATAGACGATGAACCACCGCCGCGCCGGCTCCAGAAAATGCTTGTTATTTTCCCCAAAGTCGGGGTAGCTCGAGCAACATGGGGACCGTCAGCACCCACAGAGACAGGGGTTTGGTGTTGTTAGTCTCGCTTCGCCCAGCCATCTGGAAATAACCAGGATTTTGCTGCACGAGGGGAGAAACACCGGCTCGTCGTTCCACCTATCATTCCCTCGTTCCCCCTCTCTTCCAGCAGCCGCATCAGTTCACCCGCGTAATCAGCAGACCGCTTCGTCGGTTTTCTGCCTGGCTTCGCCCTGGGCTAACAGCCTCAACTCCATCAACTGGGTAGAAGTTGGGGCAAGATGGAGAGAGATAGGCCTTTTGGCTAAGGTGGATTCGGAGATTGTGCAGGTGGCCTGCATATCGGCTCCCAGGGTCGACGGCACCGTCTCGCCCGCGGGCAACAATGATTGATGGGATTTCTCGACCGTGGTCGCCGGAGAAAACGAACCGGCAATCTAATGGATTCAGCTTGCATTCTTAGTCAAAAATCCCCCGCACGAAGGCTCATTTTCCCCAGTTATCCATTTCTTTTCTGCCTACCCCGTTTGCTCCCCGCGGCCGGGTCGTGATGTGGGCAGAAGATGGACGTGTTGTTGGTGCATGGTGGATGCATGGCCAAGAAAGGAGATCTCTCCGCGGTGCCGACGCCGCAAAGCTTCTCACTCTCCTTGGCCACTTGGCTGCTTGGCGGTATTCGCCAAGAATTAGCGTGTCGTGTTGCTCGGAAGCAATTACCGAGGTGACGAACAGAGCTCACACACACTCAGCCGATGGTCACGTCTCTTCCTAATGTCGCCCCGAATGCGTTTCCATGATTCTACTTCCCATTCTTTTGACATTATTGTCTTGCTATCGTTCTTGTCTCCTTCGTGGTCGTTATTGTCCCAATTGCTGTTGTCGTCCCTGGTGTTATGCCTATTGTCGTCGTCCGGCATCCTCCTCGTCGTCGTCGGCGTCATGGAAATACTATATAACTGACCCTGTATAGGAAATAGAGGAAGCGCAACATTGAAATAGACTCAATTTGTGACCCTCTGCTTACAAACAAGGAGACCCTTGTTAGCGGCGGTCGCGGCTGTCTACAACTCCTCTAGTAACACCCCCCCCATCCATAAGCACCTTCGCCAGGACCGAGATATCATCGGCAATCTTCTCAGCCGCCGCCGCATCAAACAGCCCTTCGTCGTACATGACCTTCAGCACATGACGCTCTCCCAGAGACTTGGAAACCTCAACCACCAGCGCATAAGGCTGGAACATCCGCACCTTCGACTTGGCCATGACAAGCCAGCGAAACTGTCCGTTGGGGTCATCGCCAGCCGTCGGCTCAAAGGGCTGGGAGAGAAACAGAACCCGGTTGCCGTGGGTCTCTCGCGACAGCCCTGCCGTGCGGTAAATCTCGTCCAGTCCGACGAGGCCGTTCTCAGTCACAGCCCAGAAGTCATCCTGCAGACGCGAGAGAAAGCTCGTCACCGGCTCTTTGGGCTCGAGCGCAGTGCGGAACGGCAGGAAGTTCGCGAGGGTGCCGTTGATGGACTGAGGGTCTGGCAGCGCCACGTTGCGTCCGCTCAGGAGATAATCGAATCGAACATCTGCTGAGTCGGTTGCTCCGGCCAACCACAGTGAGAAGGCAGCCTGGAAGATGATGCTCGGAGTCACGCCAAAGTGACTGGCAGTCCGGTCGATGTCGGCAGTGTCGATCTCTCTTCTCAGGCTTGCCGTGATCTTGGGCGACTCAACCAAGGCGAGATCGATGTCGTGTATGATTTGATTGCGGGCATCTACGCCCTTCATGCTGGTTTTCCAGTACTCGAGAGAAGAGGTCTTGTCCTCCTGGAAGACGTGCTGGGCGAAGTCGCGAAACTCGACGCGTGGCGGCAGCGGCTCGTTGCGAAGAAGGGCCCCAAAGTGATCATCAAACACGCGCAATAGAGTACCGTCGTACACCGCGTGGTCCATCTTGATCACGAGGTCCCACGACGAATCCTTGTGGGCGATGACGGCGTACTTGATAAAAGGTCGGCCAAACTCGAAGCGGTCCTCCCAGAAACGCTCAATGAAACGCGAAATTTCGTCTTCGGAGTCTAGCTTCGGCATCTCAAGATCCAGCTGCGAGCTTCGCAGAACAACACCGACCCAATCCTCAGGAGATACCTGCAACCAGCTCGTGCGCAAGATGTCGTTGATCTCCGTCAGCTTGGTGGTTGCCTCGATCCAGGCGTCCGGATGGATGTCCGCGGGCATGCGTCGTACGGTTTGGAGCACCCACATTTGTGAGTCTCTGCTGCCCTGCTTGAGAAATTCGGCTTGTCCGGGAGGGCAAGGGTAAACTAGGAGACGTGTATGTCAATATTCTGAAGACCTACTCGGTAGAGGCTCTGTGAAACACTTACCGTAGTCGACATCCTCATCCCACTGCAGGCCAGCCCTCTGCATGGTTTCCGTAACAATTCCAGGAGCTTCAAAAACCTTCGGAGCTAAAGAGCTTAGCTCAGTCTTTCTCATTGAAGCAGCCAAATCTTTCAGCTTGGGCGACTTCAGGATGTCGAGGACTGTCAATGTGTAACCGGCCCGGCGAAGATGGCCCGTGAGGCTGATGGCTGAGATGGAGTCGCCTCCAAGGGAAAAGAAATTGGCCTCAAGGCCAAGCTGTTCTGGAGAAACATCGAACACATCGGCCCAGATGGACTGCAGCACTTCCTCGGCTGGCGTCTCGACAGGAACAACTTCGTAGCTTGCGTCAGGAGCTTCGAGAACACATTGCGCCATGAAATCGTAAGCAAGATTGTCGACGACGTTCTTCAGAGTCTTACGATCAACCTTCCGCGACGGCAGCTTCGGAAAGGTGCTCATGGGGATGACAAACTTGGGCACCATGTACGTAGCCAAGGAGCCCAGACTGCCACGAAGCTCGTCGATAGTGCTTCTCAGAGCCGAAGGATCTTGTGCTCCAGACTCGTTAACTGCGGCAATAACTTCGTCGAAGACGCAGAAGGCAACGAGATGCACCTTGCCGTGGACACTTGCGACAGTCGCAACCGTGTCCTTGACGAGACCTGAGCGGCGGATGGACTCCTCGACCTCGCCCAGCTCGATTCGATGGCCGTGGATCTTGACCTGACTGTCTTTTCGGCCCAGACACTCAATCTCACCACCAGGAAGCCAGCGAGCCAGATCCCCAGTCCGGTAGATCCTCGTGCCAAGGACGTGGCTGTCGATGTAGGCGGCGCCTGTCAGGTCGGGTCGGTTCATATAGCCATCAGTGACTTGCGGGCCACCGATACAGAGCTCACCAACTGCACCGTACGGCTGTAAGACTTCTCCGTCGGGGTGTACGATGAAGGCCATAACAGTCGGGAACGGGGCGCCGATGTTGCCGATGCGACGGCTGTCTTGCTCAGGCGACCATTCGACGGCCTTCGTCGTGACGACCATCGAAGTCTCCGTTGGGCCGTAGACGTTCAAGATCTTGCAGCGCGGCCCCCAAACATCCACGACGTCAGATGTTAAGGGCTCGCCGCCGACTATGAGGGTTTCGAAGCGAGGAACGTCGTCGGGGCTGAAAAGCTTCGCGACAGTGGGCGTAATAATCGACTGCCGAGCGTCCATCCGATTGATACAGCCGGCGATGTCAGAAAGCAGCACATCTGTCGGGGCCATGCACAGAGTGCCTCCCGTGCTGAGTGTGTTGAAGAAGTCTTGCACCGAGGCGTCGAAGACGTAGTTGGCGAACTGCAGAGTCCGCCACGTGCCTTGATGACGACCTTCGACCTCTGCCATGCTGACAACTGCGGCGGCGGCAGCTCGATGCGGGACTTTGACTCCCTTTGGCAGGCCGGTGCTGCCAGAAGTGTAGATGAGATAGGCGAGGGAATCGGGGGTCGTGGCGACTGCAGGAGCGACTGATGCATCGCGGCTTCCAATTGCGAAATCGGTCAAACTGTTGTAGTTGTCGAGGACGAGAGTTTCGACACCGAGGTGCTCGCGGGCGTGCTCGCCAAAGGCTGCATGCTGAGGATGCAGGACAAGCAGCTTCGCCTTTGTGTCTGACACAACGAAGGCATTTCGCTCAGTGGGGTTATCAGCACTGAGAGGGACGTATGCCCCGCCTGCCTTCAACACGCCGAGAATGGCAACGATCATGTCCACAGACTTGTCGAGCACAAGGGGCACCAGGTCCCCAGGCCGAAGACCCCGGTCGATGAGCTCGTGCGCAAACCGGTTGGCGAGCTTGTCGAGGGTTGCGTACGAAACCTGCTCAGAGCCGTTGAAGTCGATGGCAACTCTCTCGGGGCTGTTGGAGGCATGTCTCTCAAACGCGTTGTGAAGAAATTCAGCGTGGGGCACATGCAGAGTCTTGCGGTTCGAGAGCGTGTTGTAGAGGAAGTCACGTTCATCGTCGCCCATAATGGCAACCGAAGAAACCGCCAGAGCCGGTTGTTCTAGGATCTGTTTGACGATGGTCACGAAAGAACTCTCGAGGAACCCGAGGCGTCGGGGCTCCATGGCGCTAATGAGCCGAATCGTGGTAGTGTTCGCTGAGCCGGTGGTCTCTTCAACCTCGAGGACGGTTGTGTCGGAACCGGAAGCCCACTGCGGCTGGCCCCCATGCATTCGGAAAATCTCTTTGGCGTCAGGTTGGTGGAATTGCCTCGAATCGCTGCCGAGAACCAAGATGTTGACAAGAGTGTCGATCGCCTGGGGTGATAGCTTGTGGGCTCTCAAGGCCCCGAGCATCCCAGCCTGGGAGTGTCTCAACAACCGAGCAAAGCCAAAGACCGTGTTTTGAGCCAACTCCCCAAGCGTTGTCTCGGAACCAAACTTGACGCGCTGAGGTACCGTCGTCATAGTAGGTCCATCGACCGCATGAATGCCGTCGACGGGAACTTCTCTCCCAGAGATGGTGGTCGCGAAAGTCACGTCTTCAGTCCCAAGTTGCCGAGAGAGCAAAATTGCCCAAGCGGCGTAGATGACCGTACCAAGAGTGAAGCCAACCCTGCTGGCTCGCTCGCTGAGACTGAAACCCAGGTTGAGTTCGCGTCTGCTCGTCTCTGCAGTAGGGCTGTGGTTGAGCTTAACCGTATTTGCTCCCTCGAGGTAGGCGGACCAAAAGGTCTCGGAGGCAGTGGCATCGCTTTGCTGCAAGTGACGGACAAAATTTCTGAAGCCAGGTCTCTTCGGGGCGGGTCGACCCGAGTTGTAGACAGATGCGACATCGTCATATAAGAAGCGATGTGACCAGAAGTCAAACAGGGAGTGATGCATCGTCACCACGAGGACCCGATTGGCAAGAATGGCGACTTTCCACAGCGGGCTTGACAGGTCCCACTGGAGGTCCTTTATCCGCGATGAGTATTCTTCGAGGGACTCTGAAGACTCATGCCATGGAAGAGTGACGTCGCTCCTCACGGCCTGAATGAAAGATCGTCTGTGTGGAACGAACACGGTTCGGAGGATCTCGCGAGCCCGAAAGACTTCGCCGAAACTCTGCCTCAGATTTCTGACATCGAGATGGGACACGTCCCAAGTCCGAGAGTAGGTGTACGGATCGGAAGGGGTGTTGATATATGCCAGCATAGCCTCCTGGAAAGGCGTGGCAGGGTAGGCGTCCACGACATCGCCATCTCGTTTCAAGTCGGATAGAAAGCCTTGATCAGCGATGAGAGCGAACGGCTCTAGATCCTGCTGACCTTCGGGGTCAAAGGCTCTGGATTCCGCGGCTATCGCCTTCAGAGTCTTGTCGACAAGCAGATCACTCAGCTCGACGGCGAGGCCAGCATTGCGAAGCTCCGAGACGACTTGGATTGCCTGAATGGAACTGCCCCCAAGATCCGTGAAGACGTGTGATGGACGAACGGAAGACACGTCAATGTCAAGCAGACGTGCCCAGACCTTGGCGAGCTTTTCCTCGATCTGATCCATGGTGTTGTCGTCCTCAGTGCCTGCCATGAGGTTGGCGAATCCCACAGAACCCAGCTGTTTGGCCTGCTCGCGCAGGTGATGAAGGTTAACTTTCCCGTTGGAATTCTTGGGAATCTCGTCCAGAGGAAGCCAAAGCCCGGGGAGCATGTAAGCCGGCAGGTGCTCCCTGAGATAGTCGCGGGCTGCAGTGACGGAGCTTCGGATGGTGTGACCTGCGGCAATCACAACCCCGGTGACAAGCGTCAAGCGACCCTCGATGTCGAATGGAAGCGTCACGGATGCGTTGATGCCATCGCAGACAAGGAGGAGGCGGTCAACTTCCGCTGGCTCGACCTTCTGCCCGTTGATTTTGACCTGCATGTCGATCCGCCCCAGGATCTCAATCTGGCCACCAGCGAGCCTGCGAGCTCTATCACCAGTCCTGTACAGCTTGCCAGGCCCAAAGGGGTTGTCGATGAAGGCCCGTTCCGTGAGAGCTGGGTTGTTGACATAGCCCTCAGAAAGCTGCGGTCCACAAAGACAGAGTTCTCCCGTTACTAGGATGGGAGACAGGCTCTCGGTTCCTGGCTGCAGGATAAAAGCGCCCGTGGTATCAGTCGGCGTTCCCACGACACGAGGGTTCAGAGTGCCGGATGTTGAGTTGCTGAGCTCTCGGCCAAAGTTGAGCTGGGTGCATTCGCTCAGGCCGTACGTGTTTCTCAACTTCAAAGTATCGAGACAGGCCCAAGTATCGACCAGCTCCTGGGAGATTCGCTCGCCAACGAGAGTGATCTGTCTCAGTCTGGGGACGTCATCAGGCCGAATGAGAGACAGAGCCGACGGAGTAATCCCAAGCGCGTCGATGGAGAGATTGTTGATGACGCCGGCTAAATCGCCGGTGAGAGTCTCCTTCCTGGCCAGAACCACTGTTCCTCCGTGAACGAGAGTGCCAAGGATAGTGCGCTGAGCAGCACTGAAACTCGGGTTGTAGAAGAGCAGCCAGCGGCGGAGATCATTCAGGGAATGATAACCCATTCCGCTGGTGGCGGCACGGTGAGTAAGCAGGGCGCCTTTTGGCTTGCCGGTGCTGCCAGAGGTGTAAATGACATAGCAAACGTCCTCGGTTGCGATGTCTCTGTCGAGGTTGTCGAAAATGTCCGGCGATTCTTCCCCCTGACTATCCAAATCGGAAAGAGCGTGCTGGACGTCGGCAGTGACGGAAAGTAGGCCAAGATACTTGGAGCTTGCCAGAACAGTAGTGGCTTTGCAGTCACCGATGATCTGCTCAAGCCGATGAACCGGGCTATCCGGGTCGAGGACGGTGTATGCCGCGCCAGACTTCAGCACGGCGAGAATGGTCACGACCATCTCCAAAGAACGGTCCATGAGAATTGGGAAAATGGCCTCCTTTGACAGCTGGAGCTTTCTCGCAAGCCCGTTGGATCGCCGGTTGAGCTCCAAGAAGGTTAGGGACTCCTTGCCTTCAAAGTCGACCGCAATCTTGTTCGGACAGGAAGCCACAGTCTTCTCGAACAGCTTTGGAATCGTGGTCGGCTCTGCCAAGCGAAAGGAGGTGGACTGGGATATGATCGTCTGTTTCTCATCCTCGGAGATGAGATCCAAGCTCGTCAAGGGACGGTCACTTTCGAGGCTGAGGATGGAGGCAGCCCTGAAAACGCCAGCGACAAAGTGCTTGAGAATGACCTCTACCTCGTCGAGAGGGATGTAGGCCTTGCACTTGAGAGTCAGGCGCAGCGCATCGGCATCGCTGATGCAGAGCACGACTGGAAATCGGCTCAGCCCAGGTGCGATGCACGGGGTGTTGGTTGTCTGGCTGTAGCTGACTGCAGACTCGACCGTCTTCTTATGGCGAGCTAGATGCTGGATCTCGTTCAGACCGATGAAGGCATGGCGGCCAGCCTCGTCGTGGAAGGTATCGAGAGACTTGGTGCTATCCAGGATTGTCGGCCGCTGTTCGCCAGCGACTTGGAAGCGTACGAGATACGTCTGGTCAACGCAACCCACGCAGGTCTCTGCGCCAATGAAGCTCTCATCCCTGCGCACCGTGCCGAAGGTGACTTCGTCAGACCCAGTGTGAGCACTGAGGACATGGGCCCAAACGACTTCGAAGAAGGTCTGTCGCCACGAGGCCGGTCTATGCATGTAGGCGTCCAGGCTGGTGAGCTTGCCGAGCTCAAGACTGGTGACAACGGCGCTCACACCGTGTCTGGTGAGGGTGGTGTCATTGAGCTCCGAAGGTTCCCCGAACACAGATTGAGGAACGGTGTCAGAGAAGGCGCTGGACCAGAATGTCTTGGACGCCTCGATGTCCTCGCGTTGTCGGTTCAAGTATCGGATGTAGGTTGCGAAACCAGCGCTCTCGATGCCAGGAAGACCGTGGAGCTGCAGAGCATAGTCGAGCTTGATCGTATGCAAAGAGGTAGTGTCGATCAGGGCTCGGTGGAAGTGTAGAATGACACTGATCCCATCGACGTGTCTGGTGCCATCTACAGAGACGTATGCAGGGCTATCATTCGGGGGGCGATACTTCTCGCCAGCCTTGTTCCACCGTATTCTTTCGATTCGGCGCTGAATGACAACCTGGGGCTCACCGAACTTGGGGTTGGTTGTGAGATAAGACCGGAGGCAAACGTCTGAACATAGGCGTGCATGTATTAGCGATGTTTTCCAGTACAGTCAAGTAAAAGGTCTATAAGAGCTCAATGACAACAAAAGGGACATAATTGTAAAGATAGCGTTGCTAGCTCAAGTTAGTTTGGGATACGTACGGTGTGAAGCAAGAGAAGTCCACGCATTAAAAATCGTTTCAAGACCGTAAGACGATGCATTGCCCGAGAACAGCTCAACCTCTGCCCATTGGACATCCTCGTTGAGTATGTCTCTCTGAATCTCGGTGGCCGGAAAGACTGCTTCAATCTCAGAGAAGGTGGAGATGTTCTCTTTGCCAGGAGAATGGACTTTGAGATCATTGTAGAGATTTAGAGAGTTGGGAAGAAAGAAATCTTCGTGGTTCTCTATGTGACGGACCAGCTGCATTGTGAAGGGCCTGAAGTTGTCTGAGTACTTGATGTAATGAAGTGGTAAGTTGGCCGCAACAAGGATTCACATCCACAAAGTTGGGGGATGCAAGACGATGATATTATAATTCAAAACCACTGAAATTCAGCCAGTACTTGACCATAGATCTAATCTTCTATTTCGGTCTTCTGCAGGCTGAAGGCTGGCTGCAGTGTGTTCCCCCTCGTGAACAGCGCAACTTGGCCGAGGCCAAAAGCTCTTGTCACGGCCTGCATTTAGCCGATGGCCACCCCGAGGTCGCGTCGAAAGCAACAACCCAGGCGCTTCCTTCCACAACAGAATCAGCACTCATCCATGCCATCAATGTAGATCATCGGGCCTCGTGTATCCTTCAAGGGTCATCACCAACCCGCAAGCGCATATGCACCCGCAACCGCATATGCACAGACGGGGTAGAGAAGCCATCCATACGACAGCTCACGACATTCCAGGGGGCAAAGGAACGACGTCAAAACTTTGGTAATGGCGCCAAGTACCTTGCTTCGTAGAATCACGGAGCATGATTCATCAGGCAGCGTCGAGCGGGGGCCGTTGTTTCTGGAAAGGCTGGAAGCCTCTCGAGATGTAGCCATCGGCTCTCTGTTCGGACAAATGCCAGGGTGCTACAGGGGAGCTGAGGAGTTGACAAGTCAAGACGAACTTCTCCACTGACCAGCCAAAATCAACGTGGAGGGGGGGCAAGGCCGTCCTTTCCTATATCATGCAGCCTTCAGGATAGGTCAACAAAAGTTTGTTAATTTAGGAGTTTAGGTAGAATGAAGTTGACGACGGGGCTCCTGACGTACCTTCTACTCATCCAGGGGGAACTCAGCAACTAGCAACTCACTGAATAACAAGTGATTTCCGCCTGAATTGACAAGAAAGTGCTATATCTGGGAAACGCTTTTAGACCTCAGTTTGCTGCAAGAAATTTACACTGCAAGGCCGTTCCACTTACAGCACAACATTGAACTCATGCAGGTCCTGAGCACCACGCTTTCATCACCAAGGCAAGCATGTGTTACAGTCGGCGTGGGGGAAGCCACAAATGCCTCACTGAATATTTCAGCGGGCTTCAAGTCCGAAGTTTTTCATCCGAACTTGATCTGCGAAACAAGTGAGAGCGAGGGGGATCGAATGTTCTGGCGATGATCTAGGCCTTTGCCCAGCAGTATGAGGCGTCAACCCGCTCTCATGACTGTCGAGTGCGACGCATGAAATTGCGACATGCATCAGGAAGTGTGATCAGAATCCGATGACCTGTGTTGCGAGTCAGATACCATGAGAGACAACGCATCGTAGCAGTGAAGCTCATGATGCTGTCGTGATCTTCTGCAGAGGATGTGATGGCTTACGCATGATGTGGAGGAGTAGCCGAGGCGGGTAGGAAGTGGAATAAAGCGCAGACGCGGGAGTCGCCTTACCGCGCAATGCAAGAGACATCTGACAAGTTAAGACCCGCCAAGGATCCTGTTCGAAACCAGACCACGTACATACGCCTGATGGAGGGTCTCAGCAGGAATCCACACGCACGCACGAAATCCAAGGCCTGGGCTGGACCAGGCTGAGCTTGCTTTCCCAAGTTGCCAGCAGAATCGAAAGGGCGCTTACTTACTGAAGTCCAGGAATGGATGGTTACATTGACTTTCCAGGGTTCTCATGCAACGCCCCCTCGCACAGTGTTTGCCCAACTGTGTTTCTGGGTTCTCCACATGAGATGAACGACATGCTTGGACGGGAGCCGCATATTTTCAAACTCTCGGATATTCCCATGTCCTATATTGGTGGGACATAGAGCACACCATCATCAACAAACATTATGGCGACATCGCGAAAGAGAGGAGTAGGGAGCGAGAGGCACCAACGGGTCTGAAACTTGTCACCACAGTCCTCAACTACATGTGCTTAAATTGAGACCTCATGGCCATTTCTTAAGCGGCACCGACAGAAAACATCAAACAATTATCTCCAGTTGAGTTTTTTACTTATTTTTCACAACGCGCATTTCTGGCAATCATGGCTTCTTGGGATGACCGCACCGTCACAAACGAGCATCTGCTGCCTTACGTAGACTCGAGCACAGCTCCGCCCGACATCAAGGCCGCTCTCCAAACCCTGCCGTTTGAAAGAAACATTTTCAAGGTGTGCCTTAATTCCTGTACCTACTATATTACTCCATTTTCTGATTTGGAATGGTGTTCAGCTGCTCGCCAACAGCAACGTCTTCTTCAAGCCGTTCATGGCCCTGCTCTCCTCGGCGTGGAACGAGAACCGCAAGATCCGCTCGACGGACTGGCAGCTCATCGTCCTGCGCACTGCCGCCACCCTAGACGCCCCGTACGAGTGGGATGTCAACGAGCCCGTCGGTCGAATCTTTGGCTTCACCGACGAACACTTCGCCGCCCTGCGCAAGGCCGACGAGCCCCTCCCTGCGGGGCTCTTTACCCCCCGCCAGCGCCTTCTCGCCGGGATTGTGGAGAAGCTCGGGCGTCAGAACAAGGTTGACGTTGAAACGATCGTGGAGGCGAAGAAGATCTTCAGCGACGAGGAGCTTACTGAGATCTTCTTCGTGCAGAGCATCTACAGTTTCTTGGCCAGGTTCATGAACAGTGCCCGCATTGACTTCGACGAGCCGATTCCGGGCTTGGAGGATATCCTTCGCAAGTACAACGCCAAGGCCATTGAGAAGGAGAAGGAGTATGTAGACTAGACTTCGGTTTCCCAGACAGACTACCCACCACATTAAATCGAATTGCCAGTTTCAGAGTGTGAGTTTTAAGACGTCCTTTCTCCCTCGTTTGGAGATCAAATGTAGACAGCATGAAAGTGATGCACTGCCAGGGGATATGCGAGAGGTGATATTTACCTACTAGAGATGACAAAGATTGGGTACAATAGACACCAGATAACTATCGTAAACTACTTCAAACTTGCTCATTTCTTTCTATGTGCACCGACGAAACTGTTGGGATAAGACAGGTACTATTGCTAGCACGGTGCATAATTGACATGGCCGTAAACACCTATTCGTTCTACATCTAGTTGAGACCAAGCAGTCTTCAATGCAGAATTCAAACAAATTCGAACCGTAGCACTCTCTTTGTATTCCCGATCCGTGGAGCTGCCCCCGAGCCCCCTGGAGCAATTGCATCTTTAACCTGCTCCTCAAAAGCCCCCCTGTCTCCAACTGACTCGGGAACCTGGACGACTTGTACCTTGGGTGTCACCAGAGTGCCGCGGGCGAGCAGGTCTTGAAACCAGAGCAGGAGGGATTCCTGCTGCGCCGGGGTGCGTTTGCCCAGCTGCTCGGAGAGTCGAAAGTTGCGAAACCTGACTTCCGACCAGAAAAGCAGGCGCTGCGTGAGACGGACTACGCCATCCGCGCCCCCGAGAGACCCGTAGTTGACGTACGTTCCTCCGTGGGAGAGGAGAGATGAAAGCCGCTCGCCGGGCTCGCCGAAGACGGCATCGATGGCGAGAACCACGCGGCCGCTGGCAGATGCCAAGGCGAGGGCCGGATGCGACTTGGCCCCGAGCACCGCGAGCTGTCCTTCGGTGATGATTGCGTCAGCGCCCTCGCCCAAAAGCGACACCTTCAGGGTCGTAAGGTCGTCTTCATCGCGATTGCGTACGACGATGCAGGTGTGGCAGCCCCTGACGCGGGCAAACTGCACAACGAGTCGGGCAATGGTGCCAGAGCCCGCGTTCTGGACGATCCAGTCGCCGGGCTTCAGATCACGCATGTCCTCGACGAGGAGGTACGCGGGCAAGAACGCCATCCTTAGGAGGGATGCGCCGACAAGGTCGGAAGTGGGCGACAGGCGGATCACGTCGGCGGCATTGAGGACCGCTCGACTGCGCCAGGTTCCCAGCCCGTGTCGGCGCGGGATGACCAGGTCTCCAGGACTCAGGGCCCGCTCTGAGGACGACGTCGATTCACTCCCCACGGCTTCGACGCGGGCAACGCCATCGTACCCAAGCACGGCTTCGTCGTCGTGATCGTAAGATGGTTTGACGGGATATCGTCCCGCAATGACCAGCAGGTCCTGTGGGTTGATCGGGGAGACGAGGAAGGACACAAGGATGCTGCCGACAGGGAGAGAAAGTCCCGCGTCGTTTCCATCGGGGTAATGGAAGCTGATGGCGTTTGGCGAGTCAGTCGCCGACTTGGAAAGAGTGATGATCATTTTGATTGGCTCAAGCCCGAGATGTTGATAGGAGGATTGATCTAAAGCGGAAGAGTGTTCGATGCAAAGTAGAGCTCATGCAGGATTGGAATCTCATGGAAGGATGCGCCTCAGTATTATGCTTGAAAGAAATAGCCAAGGACGGTCACTTCTGTGAATTCGAAGGCTTCATCAGGCGAGAAAGGCCCCATAGTCACACCCTACCTAAGCGCGCAACATGTTGGGCGTGGGGGTTTGATGGTGTTGGACAGTTCAAGGGGTCTCTGTACCCGTTCTATGCAGGCAGAATGATGCAAACCACCCCTGACCTAAACCTCATTGACGAGGCCTTGGCCAAGTGCCTGTCAACGACCTGGAAATACTACACAGTGCCGTGTCATTAAAGTTTAGTTGCGCAGATGCGGACTGGGGAGGTCCAGACGGCAGCGCCGCATTGCGGGACCCACCGGAGACGGCCCGGACCGGGGCCTTGGATCCACTTCCCGGATGAAGATAGATTCGCAATAGGTTACATTTTCCGATTCGCCATACCAACCCCCGGCATGATGCCACCCTGATTTCTAAGCGTAATTACAACTTGGGAGCCCTTTCGGCGCCGAGAAACGGTGTTGGTTCGTTGTGCTTAACTCCACGGAGTTAGTTGATTTCTACATAACCAGAAATCAAAGATGACCCCTGACAATACACGATGCTCGGAACTACTTGCTTGGTATTGATTTGTCGTCAAGGCAACTGGCGAATTGTTTTTTCGATAAGTCGAATTTCGGGTTTCAGGAGTTCTTGTTATCTCTGTTTCTGACACGCCTCCTACGCCATGTCCGAGTTGGAGAAGAACGCCGCTTCAAGCGTTGATGGCACACTCTCAACTCCATCGCCATCATCCCACCCTTCAAACAAGGAGAGTAATGAGCATGCTCCCGATAACAACGTGCCCGAGGATGATCCTCCCAGAACAATTCACGGTGTAAAGGTACGTATTCTCTCAGCCCAACCCTAATCCTGCCTTTCTCAGCCGACGACACGAAGGAGCGAACGACTGGAGTGCTTTGATGTTGGAGCTAATCTTTTCTTCAACTACTAGTGGTTCCTCGTCATCTGCGCGCTTCTGTCTGCCTTGTTTCTGTACGCGTTAGACAACACTGTTGTTGCAAACGTTCAGGGAAAGGTTGTCCAGACCTACCACCGGGTTGACCTTGTCCCCTGGCTGGGCGTCTCCTTCGCTCTCGCTTCGGCAGCCACGACCCTTCCGTGGTCCAAAGCCTACGGAACCTTCTCCGCCAAGAAGCTCTACCTCGGTTCGACCACCGTTTTCATGGCGGCCTCTGCCCTTTGCGGCGCCGCGCCGGACATCAACTCCTTCATCATCGGCCGTGCCATTGCCGGCGCCGGTGGGTGCGGTATGTATATGGGTCTTTTGACGCTGCTCTCCGTGACCACCACCAACGCCGAGAGGCCGAAATACCTCAGTCTTACTGGGTTCATCTGGGGTATCGGTACCGTGCTGGGTCCTGTCGTTGGAGGCTCTCTGAGTGAAAGCAAGGCCACCTGGCGATGGGCGTTCTACCTGAACCTGCTCGTCGGCGCTGTGATCGGCCCAATCTACTTCATTCTGCTCCCGGACTTCAAGCCGCAAGCCGGAGTACCGTTGATCCAGAGGCTGGCGCAGATCGACTTCATTGGCTCTGTCCTTTCGATCGGAGCTATGCTCTGCGTAATCATGGCCATGAACTTTGGCGGCGTCCTTTGGGACTGGAATAAGGGAGAAAGCATTGGGCTGTTCGTGGCTGCGGGAGTTTTAGCGATTCTCTTCGTCATTCAGCAAATCTTCTTCATAGGAACTTCTAAGACGAATCGTCTGTTCCCGATGCACTTCTGGAAGAGCAGAACTATGATCTGCCTCTTCTTCACCATGAGTAAGTACCCTTCCCCTTGGCCTAGCGCAAGTCATTGACGATTCTATTCAAGTGCTTGCAACTTTTGGTAGCTTCATCGGGATATTCTACCTGCCGTTGTACTACCAATTCACACGAGGCACGTCCGCCGTGGAGACGTCGGTTCACCTGTTGCCCTTCATCCTCTTCCTCGTTGCCTTCAATCTCCTCAACGGCCAGTTCATGGGCCGCACTGGATACTACTACCCCTGGTACATCGCCGGTTCCGCCTTGGAGCTGATCGGCGGTGTCCTCCTCTGTAAGTCGGGGGTTATCCTAAGCAAATACATGCCTTTCACGTCTGAAACTAACCCAACGTACAGACACCGTCGACGAGCACACCTCCAACGCAAAGATCTACGGCTACACCATCATCCTGGGCACGGGCGTCGGCTGCTTCTGCCAGGCCGGCTTCGCAGTCGCGCAGATGAAGGTTGCCCCGGGCGAGATTCCGTACAGCGTCGGCTTCATGACGGTCGGCCAGATGATGGGCATTGTCTTCGGGACGGGAATGTCGGGAGCCCTCTTCGTCAACTACGGGCAGCGCGCGCTCGCCGAGGTCTTCCCCCACGTGTCGGCCGGCGAGATCTCCGACGCCCTCGCCGGCGTCGGAAGCGGGCTGATCGACTCGGCGCCGGCGGACGTCAGGGCCGAGGCCATCCACGGGATCACGCGGGCCATCCAGCTGGCTTATGTGCCGATAATTGCCGCCGGCTCGATCTGCCTGATCTGCAGCGTTCTCATGCGGAGGGAAAAGGTTTTCTGATGGAGTATTGAAAGAGTTCGGATGGACCGACATTGGATCGAGCCGTGATTGACTCCTGTGCGAAGATGAGACTAATTCCGGTCGCAAATAACTGATGGCATACCTCACCTCCCGAGCTTCATTCCACACCCCACGTCTGAGTATTTTACATCCCCTTTATCCATTTCAGCCCACTGCTACTACTGCTATCCAGTGCTATTGCTGTTGTCACTGTCTTCCATCATTGTCACTGTCTTCCATCATCATTATTCCTCCCTGTTATTATTGCTGCTTATTCAGCTTGGGACTGAGGTAATAGTGTCCAAATTGTAACATATTGAATCGTGATGCCGTCGTTGGAGAATGGTTGGATTATGTTCTTTAGACACTACTAGCGAGCGTTGCCACATAACCATCCCCATATGAAAGCCCATTGACCGTTCCCTATCCCGTTGACATGTTGATCTACTGGAGGGTGACCTTTCCGTCGGTGGAGTCCTCCATGAAGATGCCGCCAAAGATGACCGCCTCGTTGATGCCAGTGGGCTGGGCCGCAGTGCCGACGGGGTTCTTCTGCAGGGAGAAGTGGTACTCGCCCAGTCCAGCGAGGTCTGGCGGGGTTTGTTAGTTAGCATTCCTAATGTCCTTCGCAGACTCGCACGAAGGTGTCACTCACCATTCTGGACGGGCTCGGTGACCTGCTTAAGGGGCTCGTCTCCGGTGCTGTGGAAAACTTGAACGGTGCTGTGGGGCAACGCGTCAGTCATCTGGTCTCCTCCACATGCTGCAATGGAATGCGAGAGAGACATACTTGGCAGTGAAGTCCATCTTGAGCGCAAAGTTCTCGAACTTGCCCTCGCCGAAGGGGGTGGAGAAGATCTT